>NW_026509071.1:0-14676 GCF_026875155.1 Cherax quadricarinatus
AAGTTTTAATGCAATAGAATAGTAATGAAAATTTAACAACAAAACAACAAATAACAATAAATAACGAAAGAATAATTGACACTTACCTTTTATGAAGATCTGGTGATGATTGATGGGATGGGAGGAGGGGAGTGTGTGGATGGTGTTAGCATTTAGAAGGGGAATCCCCCTCCATTAGGACTTGAGGTAGCAAGTCCTTTTCCGGGGTTACTTCCCTTCTTCTTTTAATGCCACTAGGACCAGCTTGAGAGTCACTAGACTTCTGTCGCACAACATAACTGGCAGCCTCACCATGCCTAATCACACTATGTATACCACTACGATTCTTAAATCTTTCAAACCAACCTTTGCTGGCCTTAAATTCACTCACATCACCACTAGTTGCAGGCAATTTTTTTACCAAATCGTCATGCAACTGCTTAGCCTTTTCACAAATGATTGCTTGAGAGATGCTATCTTCTGCTATCTGTTTTTCATTTATACACACCAATAACAGTCTCTCAACATTTTCTAACACTTGCGGTCACTGTTTCGTAATCACAATTGCACCTTTTGCAAGAACAGCTTCCTTGATTGCTGTTTTCTTGCTTGTTTTCAGCTCCGACACACGCACTCCACTTTCGTACTTTGCAATTATCTCTTTCTTTATTTCAACAGTCATTAGCACCCTTGGTCTCGAAGGGTTGGCACTGGGAGCTTTCTTGGGGCCCATGGTGATTTATTTTGCAAAAACAGGCACCAAAAACAGTGATAATATGGAATGCACCGAATGTATCCTTAGATGTGCGCACACTGGCTGGCTTGTAAACACTGGCACACATGGGGCAGTTCAGGCCACACATGGACACGTTTTGTATGAACCACATCGCATACCGGGTTTTGTATCGGGAAGCGAGGCACATTTTCTGCGATATAATGCATCGGTTACCGGATTTATCGGATACCGATAGCATCGCAAACCGGGGGTTCACTGTATACTGTATGTTATACGTTCTTACCACTAGCACCTCAAACGTATACATACGTTTTATTTTTCCTGCCTCCAAATTTGGCACGATTGGCCTGAGATGCCTGGTCAGCATAGAATGGGTCTTAACACTCAGTGTGCACCATATTAAAAAAAAATCTGGGACCACTTAACCCTTTCAGGGTCCGTCCCGTAGATCTACGGCTTTACGTTCAGGGTCCAAACCGTAGATCTACGCCATGAGCTCAGCTCACTCTGATAAACTGTGAGTGGTACATTTGGGCCTAGATATGAGAGAATACATCTATGTGGTATGTGTGCACCACATAAAACAGATCCTGCAGCACACTGTGTATAATGAGAGAAAAAAAATGAAATCATGATTTTTCGATTAAAACAGCGAATTTGCAGTGTTTTTTCGTATGTTTTTTATAGTTGTATTTGCGATTTCTTGGTCTCATTTGATAGAATGGAAGACATATTACAGAAATAGAGATGATTTTGATTGGTTTTAGCACTGGAAATGGCTTGAAACTGAGCTCAAAGTAGCGGAAATGTTAAATTTTTGCCGATATTCAAGAGTAAACAAACGACCTCACACATCTAATACACGTCAGCTGGTGGGTCTAATATACATTCACAAATATGGTGATGATATTTATACAATTATTACAGTATTGCATAACAGTAAATCTTCTATTTTTTGGTGTGAATAAAAATTCATTATGTGAATAAAAAATCAAAATGGAATTTATTTGTAAAGCCTCAAAATGTAACTAATGAACAGAGGAAATGTTAGTTTAGTTCCAGGAATACCTACATTGTTTATTCTGGAGCCTATTTTGAAATTGGAATATTTTGAACTTTGTCTTAAATTGGCCAAATTAACAATTTCCGATCACTTTATTTTGTAGTTGAAACAGTTGACTTGGCGATTTCTTGTGCTCAATCGATAGAATAGAAGTAATACTAGTGAAATAGCTAAGAATTTGGTTGATTGGAATAATGTAATTGGCCTAAAATGGGAGTCAAAGTCGGCAAAATCGCCGATTCGTAAATATCGCTGACACATCAAAGTTCGCGAGAGCATAATTTCGTCAATTTTCCACCAAATTTCGTACTTTTTGTTTTATTACCTTCACAAAAAGATTCTCTACGATTTCATAAGAAAAAATAACAAATTTTTTTTGGGAAAATTCTTGGACACTGGGGCACCACTTCAGATTTGGGCCTTGGACCCTGAAAGGGTTAATACCTTGTGGGGGTGCCAGTTAAAGTGAGCGCCAGCTAGAGCAAACAGTGCGGCAAACGCCAAGGATTCATTGATGTAATGTCATATTAACACTCCCCTTTTAAGAGGAAAGTCATGTTAACCCCAAGTTTAGGGTCTGTCTATCTGTCTCTGTCTATCTCTGCCTCTATCTCTGTGTCTCTGTCTCTATCTGTATCTATCTCTGTCTATCTGTGTGTCTCTATCTGTCTCTTATCTCTTTTTAACTGTCTCACAGGTACACACAATTTTTTTTTTTTCAACAAGTCGGCCATCTCCCACCGAGGCAGGGTGACCCAAAAAAGAAAGAAAATCCCCAAAAAGAAAATACTTTCATCATCATTCAACACTTTCACCTCACTCACACATTATCACTGTTTTTGCAGAGGTGCTCAGAATACAACAGTTTAGAAGCATACACATATAAAGATACACAACATATCCCTCCAAACTGCCAATATCCCAAACCCCTCCTTTAAAGTGCAGGCATTGTACTTCCCATTTCCAGGACTCAAGTCTGACTATATGAAAATTACCTAGGATAACCTAAAAAATCCAAAGTGCTATACTGTGCTTGTAGATATAATGCACAAGAATACCTGTTGGGTCACAGTGGCTCTCTCTGAGACAGAGAGAGAGAGAGAGAGAAGCAGAGACAGAAAGAGACAAGCAGACAGAGAGAGACAAGAGAGACAGATAATTAGAGACAGAGATACAAGCTCATCAAATGTCACCCCTTATCTCTGCACCCTTGCTGGTGCCCATCAAATGTCATCCCTTATCTCATCTTATCTCTGCACCCTCGCTGAGAAAAAATGGTATATCAGCAACACTTCTGCAAGTGGCAGGACTCGATGTTGCCGTCAGGTGAGCATTAAGTGCCAATTTTGCAGCCTCATATCTCAGTAAGTACTGAATCTAATTTTTTTATTTTAACCCTATACACTTAGAAAAAAATTCTATTTGTTTCAATGAAAAAAAAAACTTTTTTTTTTATTTTTCAAAATATTTGGGGCAATGGAAGAGAGAACGTATATATACATTTGGACCGTTTAGGGGTTAAAGCTTATATATTGGAAGCGTGTCTTAGGTGGACTTAGGACTAACTTAAGATTTAATAGGCAAAAGCTATACATGTATTAGGAATTTTATGTTTACAGTCATTTGGGTGGGTGTAAGTGTAAAATTAGCAGGAATTACAGATAATGAGAGGAGGACTATATTGTTTTGGTTGTGCTCAAGATACAAAAAAGAAAATAAGATGAGTTTCATTTTATTTGGTTAGCTAATGATGGAGTGTATTAGGGAGATAAGATGTTTTTTGACAGTTCTGAAAATGTGTGTTGGACATGGGTGCTGAATTTCAAGTTGCTGTCAAGGTGCAGGCCCAGGAATTTGCCCTCATTTTGTTTGGCAATAAGAGTGTTGTCAATCATAATGTTCTGCTATGCAACACCTGCTCTGTTACCAAACATTATATAGAAGGTTTTGGCAGTATTAAGTGTAAGTTTACTGGTGGTCATCCAGGTCGATATTTTTACTATCTCTTCATTAACAATGGTGTTGAGGGAGGCAAGATTTGGGTGGGAGATGACTTAAGTCATGTCATCAGCAAAGAGAATAGGTTTAAAGTGTTAAGATACATTGGGAAGATCACTGATGTATAAGAGGAAGAGCAGGGGACCAAGGGCACTCACCTGTGGCACTCCAGTATCAAGTGGTCATGTTGATGACATTGGTGTCACTGATAGAGACGTATTGATACCTGTTAGTAAGACAGGATTTGAAATGTGCAAAGGCATGGCCTCTTATACCATAATGGTCAAGTTTGTGGAGTAGTATGCCAAGGTCTACTGTATCAAAAGCTTTCCTTAGGTCATTAGATAGTCCTAATGGATATTCATTATTTTCCAGTGCCATATACAGTAGGTCTAGCATTTTTACAACTGTCATTTGTGCTTTTGTTTTTTTCTGAATCCAAATTAGCAGGGGTTGAGTACGCCTTGTGCTGTTACAAATGAATATAATCTCTTGTCCACGAATTTCTCAAAGATTCTGGATAGCAATGGTAAGTTTGATATTGGCCTTTGTGTACTGGTGTGACCCTTGCTGTCTTGAGCAGTGTCGGGAAAGTACTTGTTTCTAGTGAGTTGTTAAAGAGTAATGAAATAGCAGGCAAAAGGACATGAGCCACTTGATTGTACAATAATGGTGGGACTTGAGACAGATTCAGATTTATTTTTAAGTGACTTGATAATCGAGGTGACTTCCGTGGGCTCGGTAGGTGCAAGATAGGAGGAGGTTGAGAAATTCCCATTTAAGTAATCACTTGCTCGGGTGTTGGTACCTGGAATTTTACTGGCGACATTTGATCCTATGGTTGAGAAGAAGTCATTTATGTTGTTAACTGTATCAATTGGCTGTAGTTGCGTTTCATTCAGTTTAGTCAGGACAATATCCTTAGTTTTTTAGTCTGTTGGTGCCCAGAATCTGAGTGTGTTTTCCCGGTCTTTTTTATATCTCCTCTTGTTTCGCTGAGAGTTGATGCATAATGTTTAATAAAATCTGTGTGTATTAAGCCCTGTCTATATTGCTTTTCATATTGATGTTTCTTATCAATGGATCTTAGTATGCTGTTAGTTAGCCGTGGGCAACCTAGCCATTTATTCGTAATCTGTTTTGTTTTTAATGGGACAATGTTTGTTATATCAACTAAGTACTGTAATTTATTAAGAAATATGTCCATCCAATCATCAATACCATTGGCATTGGAGAATTCTGTAGGCCAGTCAACCGTCCCTAGCTCTGCTGTGAAGTTACTTATTGAGGCCTGGTCATGGAGTCTAAAAGAAACTTTGTTGTATTCCAGTGGTTGTTTATTAATGTTTAAGAGGAAGGTGGGGTAGGGGTCAGTAGTGCTGTCTGTGATTATCCCTGATTTAAGGGAGGCTAGTATATTGGTCCATATATGGTCAATTATAGTTGCACTTGTCTCAGTCAGCCAGGTTGATTTAGTAATAGTTGGTATGAGAAGTGCGTTGTTCATATTGTTGATGAAATCAGTTACAGGCTGGTCGTCCGTTAGGCCAAGGTTAATGTTGAAGTCTCCAGCTAGGAGAAGTCGGTGCTTGTTCATTTGGTTGTTTGTTATTAATGTTTTTAATTTATCGCTAAAATTTGGGATGTTTGTACGTGGCATCCGGTTAATGGCACCAATTATTATAGGAGTCTTAGGGCTTTTTATGTTAAAATTTGCAAAAAAACATTCTCCGTATTCATCACTATAGCAAGTAGTGCTGTAACAAGATAGTTCATTAGAGTAATACATTGCAATACCACCCCTAACTTAGTACGATCTGCAGTTGTGGATTGCTGTGTATCCTGTTAGTGAGTAGATATCTATTGTGTCTTGTTTAAGCCAGGTTTCAGTGAGAACAATACAGGACAGGGTTGTCTTTAGGGAATCAAGGAGTGCAAGGAGGTCATCATAGTGTTTGTTTAGGGACCTGTAATATTTTTAGCCGTACTTAGGACAGTGCTGGCTTGTGATGCTGTGTAGTAGAGGCAGTTACTTTCCCTTAAATTTTGATTGGGCATTAGATTATATAGATTTACATCTGGGTCAATATGATCATTCATCATTTAGATTAAATGGTAATTCTTTTTGTCATGTACAGCGTGTGGAGTTCCAGTACTGATAACTGTAATAAGGGAATGTTTGGACAAGTGTATAGAGAATGCATGTTGGTTAGGTAGAGTGTAAAAACTAGTAAACATAATGAACTTAGTGTTGACTATGTATTATGTAGCACCAGACTATGACTTGTAATTGCACTAAATCTAATATAAGTTGTTTACAATAGATAGTAGAATAGTACATGCACAGTTCTAAATTAAAAGATGATAAACAACAGATATTTATAAACTTTAACCCTTTCAGGGTTTCGGCCGTACTAGTACGGCTTACGCACCAGGGTTTTTGACGTACTAGTATGCCTAAATTCTAGCGCCCTCAAATCTAGTGAGAGAAAGCTGGTAGGCCTACATATGAAAGAATGGGTTTATGTGGTCAGTGTGCGTGGTATAAAAAAAAATCCTGCAGCACACAGTGCGTAATGAGAAAAAAAAACTTTGACCGTGTTTTTGGATTAAAACAGCGACTTTG
Source organism: Cherax quadricarinatus (assembly GCF_026875155.1). Classification (NCBI taxonomy): domain Eukaryota; kingdom Metazoa; phylum Arthropoda; class Malacostraca; order Decapoda; family Parastacidae; genus Cherax; species Cherax quadricarinatus. The sequence goes on from NW_026509071.1 coordinate 6,403, forward strand.
CACTGTATTTTCGTATGGTATTTATTGTTGTATTCTAGTTTTCCAGGTCTCATTTTATAGAATGGAAGATATATTACAGAAATTGAGATGATTTTGACTGATTTTACAAAGAAAACTACCTTGAAATTGCACTCAAAGTAGTAGAAATGTTCGATTTTTACCAAAATTCAAAAGTAAACAAATCATGCTATGCGTCCAATACACGTCAACTGGTGAATCTAATTTTCTTTCACACGTGAGCTGATATTATTTATACCATTTCTACACTAATGCAGTAGTCTGCATAACAGTAAATCTTCTATTTTTTTGTGAAAATAAAAATTCAAAGTGGAAAGCAAAAGAATGTAAGAGGGGCATGGGGACGTGACTAATGAACAGAGGAAATATTATTTTAGTGCCAGGAATGTCTTTTTTGTTTATTCTGGACCCTATTCGGAAATTGGCATCTTTTCAAATTTATGTGAAATTGGCAAAATTGCTAAATACTGACCACTATATTGAATAGTTGAAATCGGTAAATGGGTGGTTTCTTGTCCTCATTCGATAGAAAAAATGGAGTTCTAGTGAAATAGTTATGATTTTTGTCGACAAGTACACTGGAATTGGCCGAAAATAGGACTCAAAGTGGGCAAAATCGCTGATGCGTAAACATCGTCGAGACCGCTAACTTCGTGAGAGCATAATTCCGTAAGTTTTCCATCAAATTCCATACTTATGGTGTCATTATGATCAGGAAAAGATTCTCTATCTTTTCATAAGAAAAAATTATTTTTTTTTTTTTTTAAATTTGGCCAACCCTGAGAACAAGTCTCTGAGAGGGCCTGTCGACCCTGAAAGGGTTAAGTGAGAATATAAAATAATATAAAATAAAATATAAAATAGCATAAAATTGTAAAAATAGATAAGAAATTTATACTGGTGATGCAGTTGGGACTATTTGGCAATACAGATATTAACCCTTAAACTGTCCAAACAGATCTACGTTCACATGCGTAGTGCTCCAAAAGTAGATCTACGCTTTTTTACATATTTTCAAATATAACAAAAAAAAAACGTATATCAAAGTTTTTTACAAGTTTTCAAATGTAAAAAAAAAAAAAAAAACTACGTTTGTTTACATACTTTCAAATGTTGAAAAAACATAGATCTACGTTTGGACAGTTTAAGGGTTAATAGAATAAAATTAATTAAATTGTAATATTACTCAATAAGAAAATTTATAAAACAAGCACAGTACAGTATATAAAGTAATTAAAAATAAAGTATAGCTCTATACTAATAGTGTCTGGTTAAGGGTAAGTGGACCCTCGGTTATCAGCCGGAATCCATTCCAGAAGCTCGGCCTAAACCTAAAATAATATTTCCCGTAAGAATTAATGTTATAACAATTAATCCGTTCCAGACAAAAATATTCACCAAAAAATCATTTTTTTAACAATTAAATCAGTATTACATATCCTTATTGAAGACTAATGCTGGCTTCTGGAATGCCTGCTACACTTCTTGCATGCCTGCTACACTTCCTGCATACCTGCTACACTCCCTGCATTCCTGCTACACTCACTGCATGCCTGCTACACTTCCTGCATGCCTGCTACACTTCCTGCATGCCTGCTACACTTCCTGCATGCTTGTTACACTCCCTGCATGCCTGTTACACTCTTTGCATGCCTGTTACACTCCCTGCATGCCTTCTACACTCCTGCATGCCTGCTACACTCCCTGCTACACTTCCTGCATGCCAGCTACACTTCCTGCATGCCTGCTACACTTCCTGCATGTCTGCTACACTCCCTGCATGCCTGCTACACTTCCTGCATGCCTGCCACACTTCCTGCATGTCTGCTACACTCCCTGCATGCCTGCTACACTCCCTGCATGCCTGCTACACTTCCTGCATGCCTGCTACACTTCCTGCATGCCTGCTACACTTTCTGCATGTCTGCTACACTTCCTGCATGCCTGCTACACTTCCTGCATGCCAGCTACACTCCCTGCATGCCTGCTACACTTCACGCTTAAATTCCATGGTGTTTCTCACTTTCTTTACCACAAGAACTTTACTAGGAACTTTCTTTGGAGCCATGGTTACTTATTTCGCAGTTCCACTGCAAAAAAAAAAAAAATGGAAAACAAGTGAAATGTTTGGATGTATGAGCAGAAGCTTCCTCACACACCGAAAGACACAGCCAAACTGACACACAAGCGGCCCCAGCCGGCAGACGGATGTGTCCCAAACGGCCAATCACCAAATTAACGGCAGATAACCGGGTGCCAAAAAACCTGCCAATCACCGAGTTGGCCAATAACAGAAGCGGCCGATAACTGGGGTCCACTGTATAAATGAAAAAAAAAGATATACGTATACAAGCTATAAGCAGCATTTGAGCAACTTTGACAATTTACTGCTGTCAGATTGACAAAGAAAATAAACTGATAAAATAATTGGGGTTACATAACACTACTTGTGGAAGCGGGTACTAACTGCATTTTATTCTAATTCAGTGAGGCCAGTCTCTTAGGAATTTTTTTAGATCGTGTTGTGTAGAGATGAAATATCTCCTTCCTGTAGGTTCCTTCTTAGCAGCAAGTATGGTAACATGAATTTCATAGTTCAGATCTTCACCAGACCTGCATTTTTCTGCACTATCTGAATTAGGTGCTTATATTTTTGTGCTATGTAATGCCTCATATTTGGTGATAGCACTTCCAATCAATTACACTAACAATTTGGTTATAAACATTTTCTTGTATGTCTAATGATTATATAATGTTGTACCTTTCACTGCACAAAGTGAGCACAGACTCTCTACACTGACATTATACAGTTGTATATGAAATTAATATGTCTACAATATCTGCCATTATGGGGAAAAGTTCACTTTATTTTAACCCTTTCAGGGTCCGTGTCAAAGATCTACGGCTTTACGTTCAGGGTCCAAACCGTAGATCTATGCCATGAGCTCTGATCACTCTGATAAGCTGTGAGCAGTAAATTTGGGCCTAGATATGAGAGAATACATCAATGTGATGTGTGCACCACATAAAACAAATCCTGTAGCACACAGTGCATAATGAGAGAAAAAACTGAGACCGTAATTTTCGATTAAAACAGCAAATTTGCAGTGTTTTTCGTGTGTTTTTTATAGTTGTATTTGCAATTTCTTGGTCTCATTTGATAGAATGAAAGATATACTACAGAAATAGAGATGATTTTGATTGGATTTAGTACTGGAAATGGCTTGAAACTGAGCTCAAAGTAGCAGAAATGTTAAATTTTTGCCGATGTTCAAGAGTAAACAAATGACCTCACACATCTAATACATGACAGCTGGTGGGTCTAATATACATCCACAAATGTGGTGATATTATTTATACAATTATTACAGTATTGCATAACAGTAAATCTTCTATTTTTTGGTTTGAATAAAAATTCATTATGTGAATAAAAAATCAAAATGGAATTCATTTGTAAAGCCTAAAAATGTAACTAATGAACAGAGGAAATGTTAGTTTAGTGCCAGGAATGCCTGCATTGTTTATTCTGGTCCCTATTTTGAAAGTGGAATATTTTGAACTTTGCGTTTAATTGGCCAAATTACCAATTTCCGGTCACTTTATTTTGTTGTTGGAACAGTTGACTGGGTGATTTCTTGTGCTCAATCGATAGAATAGAAGTAATACTAGTGAAATAACTAAGAATTTGGTTGACTGGAATACTGTAATTGGCCTAAAATGGGAGTCAAAGTCGGCAAAATCACCAATGCGTAAATATCGCCGACACATCAAAATTCGCGAGCATAATTTCGTCAGTTTTCCATCAAATTTCGTAGTTTTTGTTTTATTACCTTCAGAAAAAGATTCTCTACCATTTTATAAGAAAAAATAGCAAAATTATTTTTTGAAAATTCTTGGACCCTGGTGCACACTTTGAAATTTGGCCTCTGGACCCCTGAAAGGGTTAAACACACAATGCTGAGTGATTTTCCATACTTTTTCAGGAATGAGATCAGCTATAGTATTTTGAAAGTTTTATTTATATAATTACAAGTTTTCTCTCATTTTCATATTCAGATTCTTTATTACTTTGCAAGTTTACAATGGGATTGACATGTTGTAGGGTGTCTTATTTACTTAGATAGTTTACAGTGAGTAATTACAATAAAGATTCGCCATGCAAAGAGAGCCACTATCATGCCTAGGCATTATGGCTGGACTAAAATTAATGACTTACAGCCTAACTTAATACTAGAAAAGTAGATCATGGTTTGTTAAAATTGAACATCTGTTTTTATATAGAGTAAACAGTAAATTGGCTTAAATTACAATATCTGAATAAGACAATGGGACACGTTGAAAGTAGTATACAGGTTGTATATATCAATAGTAAAATGACAATATTACAATATGGGAATATTACATGGGCAGTGTTGATAGTAGTTCACAATATTAGATTGGTACAATTGAGAATAAGTCGGAACAATTTTGTGCAGGTATTAATTTCTTTACAATGAAGTATTAAGTAATGTAATGAACTTTGAGCATCTGGCCAGTGGCCTGGTGGCTAAAGCTCCCGCTTCACACACGGAGGGCCCAGGTTCGATTCCCGGCGGATGGAAACATTTCGACACGTTTCCTTACACCTGTTGTCCTGTTCACCAAGCAGCAAATAGGTACCTGGGTGTTAGTCGACTGGTGTGGGTCGCATCCTGGGGGACAAGATTAAGGACCCCAATGGAAATAAGTTAGACAGTCCTCGATGACGCACTGACTTTCTTGGGTTATCCTGGGTGGCTAACCCTCCGGGGTTAAAAATCCGAACGAAATCTTATCTTATCTTATCTTAGGCGAGTAACACTGTGATCCGTAGCACAGTATACGATAATAGAGGTGAATTTGAAAGCTGCTTGGAAGCTGTTTAGTTTAGGGCGAGTAGGTGATTTATAAGAAGTCTTGAACTGATTTGTAGACAGGGGTTCTTTAGTGTTCTCTGGCAGTGAATTCCAAATCTTAGGGTACTATATGTGCATAGCATTTTTGCATAGGAAGAGATGGACATGAGGGATATCAAGAAGTGTTCTGTGTTTTGTATTGTGGTTGTGTGTTCTGTTGCAGCTGTCAAGGCGAAGTTTAAAAGGAGGGTTTATATTAGAGTGCAGTGTCCTATGTATGTAGGACACTGCGCTCGAATATAAAAAGTGTGGGTGTTTTGTATATTGAGTAAGTTAAGACTCTTGAATAGTGGCGGAGTATGCTGTCTCGAGTTGGAATTTGTTATAAATCAGACAACTGCTTTTTGTTGGGTTATTGAGGGTCTGAGGTGATTTACTGTAGTTGAGCCCCATGCACAGACTCCACAAGTGAGATAGGGGTAAATCAGTGAGTGTTAAACAGCAAGGAGAGCTGATTGCTGCACACAGTACCGTATCTTTGATATAATGCCTACTGTCTTAGCAACTTTCTTAGAAATTTGCTGTATGTGTGTGTCTGGAATTTGAGATTGCTGTCAAGATGGAGTCCTAGAAATTTACCCTCCGTAAGTCTAGAAATGGGTGATCCATTTATCGTTATGTTAAGCTATACATTTGAAGCCTTTTTTCCAAAATGCATGAAATAGGTTTTGTCTCTATTGAGAGTAAGCCTGTTGGTCATCATCCAGGTAGATATTTTCTGTAATTCAGCATTTACAGTGTTAGTTAATATGAGTGGATTTGGGTGAGAGAAGACGTAAGTAGTATCGTCTGCAAATAATGCGTGTTTGAAAAGTCGAGATGCGTAGAGTGGGCCAAGTGGGCCTTGTGGGACACCAACAATGACTGGTTGTGTGGCAGAGTTAGCTCCATTTTGTTCATACATACTGGTTTCTGTTGCTAAGGTAAGACTTTAGGTAGTTGAGAGAGCCCTCTTATTCCATAATGAGAACTTTAGGTGCAATAAGTCATGATCAATTGTATCAAAAGCTTTTCGAAAGATCGATGAAGATTCCCAAAGAGAGTTCTTTTTTACGAGTGCCATATATATTAGTTCTAGCATGTGTATTATAGCATCGTGCATGCTTTTTTTCAGCCTAAATCCAAACTGACTGGGGATGAGTATGTTGAGGGAGACTAGGTAGGAATAGACTTGTTTGTGAATTAATTTTTCAAAGATTTTAGAAAGAAGGGGTAAGTTAGATACAGGCCTGTAGTTGCTCAGGTCAGATAGATCACCTCCTTTGTGGATCGAGGTGACCCCTTGCTATTTTAAGAATAGATGGGAAAGTGGAGGATTCAATGGATTTGTTAGAGCGAGTTGCAATAATTGGAGACAGGACTTGAGAAGCTTTTTTATACACAAGAGGTGGTAAGTTATTTAGGTCTCCTGCCTTGTTCTTAAGTGTTTTGATGATAAGGGAGATTTCAGTTGGGTTAGTTGGCAGTGTCTGTTGGTTGGAGGAGGGGTTCATCTGGTTTCATTAGGTTGATTATTCTGTTTTTGGATATCATTTTAGTTCCTAGAATTTCAGAGGGTTTTTCCGGGCCCTTTTTTCATATCACCTTTTACGCTATTAATCTTTTTTCAAGTACATTTTTTTTTTGACCTCCTTATCAGGCGGTTAGTTTTGAGGGGCAATGTTTAGTCGGGTCCATGGGTTTTAGTCCCAATCTGTACTGTTTTTCATATGGTGTTTTTTTTAATGGATTAGGATGCTTTTTGTAACCCAGGGGTTTTTTAAAGCCTTAAACTGTGAACTGTTTATTTTTTTGGGGGGGCAATGCAAGTTATAGAGAATGGGTTTTTTTTTTAAAAATTATTAACACATTCATCAATATCTGGTTGGTTCCGGGTTCGTTCTGCCGTCGTGTTACTCTTGCTTTTATAAAGCTTTTAATGGACAACTTTATGTAGTCAAAGGGTTTTTTTTTTCCCCTTGAGGCAATTTTACCTAGGGGGTTTTGAGAGGGTATAAAGGGGTCTGGATTATCTTATTATCCCCGTTTTTTAATGGGATATTGTTTTGTCCAATGTGTCTAGTAAGGAGACACTAGCCTTATATAAGTATTCGTAATGTTTCCTTTTTATTGATAGTTATGATGTATAATGACCTTGTGTATGATTGGGGCACTTCACAAAACTATTTATGTTTTTTTTTTTTTTTTTTTTTTTTTTTTTTTTTTTTTTTTTTTTACACGCTGACGTCTCCCATTGAGGCAGGGGAAATCAAATAAGAAAAAAAACTTTCCCATCATTTAACATTTTCACCTCATTTACACATCACTGTCTTTGCGAGGGGCCCGAACAACTTTAGGACTTCCCAAACTTCCTTAAAGTGCAGGCATTGACTTCCCACCTCCCGGACCAAACCTGGCTAACTGGCTTCCCCTGATTATTATTATTACAATCAACGGGGGAGCACTAAACCCAAAGGGTTATGCAAAGCCTGTGAGGGGATTGGGAAACATTCAGGCTTAATTCAGGGAACCCCAAAAAACAGAACCAAGATCAAGAGCCCCTCACCAAAATCAAGGGCCCTTTCCTTTAGGGTATTTTCCCTGAAACCCCTACAAAAAAATTACCCTGCCACACTCCAACAACTTTCTAAATCCCAAAAGCCACACCCCCATTCACTCCATTTAAACCCTTTGATGTTGGTGTCGATAATCCTTTTTAGCCGTGTTTTTTATGCAAAATACGCCCAATTCTCGGCTTCAAATCAAGCAAGAGAAAGCTGGTAGGCCCAATTGAAAGAAGGGGCTTTGGGGGCAGTGTGCCAGTAAAAAAAAATCCAACACCGTGCAAATGAGAAAAAAAAACTCCGACCGTGTTTTGGATTAAACGCCAACTTTGAGGTGCATTTTCTGTATTTGGGGGGTATTTAATTTTTTTTGGTATCATTTTTAAAATGGAAAGAAAATATACAGAAAAAGAATGATTTTGATTTGGTTTTAAAAATGAAAAAGACCTTTAAATGTGCTCAAAGTAGCAGAAAAGTTCGATTTTTTCTGATGTTCAAGAGTAAACAAATATGTCACCGCCAAAAGGTCCAACACCATTCTAATACGCAGTACAAATGGGTGACACTGGTTTATACAATTATTACTAAGCAGTGTCTGCTAACATTTTTATCTTTATTTTTTTTTTTTGTGATAAAAATTCAAAATACAGACAAGAGTAATAAAAAGAAGGCCTAAAAACATGACTAATGAAAAAGACAAAAATGTCATTTAGTGCCAGGGAAATTTTGCACTGTTTATTTTTGGGCCCTTTTTGAAATTACACTTTTTAATTTTTGAC
>NW_026509072.1:0-14569 GCF_026875155.1 Cherax quadricarinatus
GCAACAACAAGCAACACCATACCTGTTACAAGCAACATCTGATCTCATAAGCAAATATATAACTAACACGAGAAAGGTCATCTTTCTACCTGGTATTATGACCTTGTTTGACCTTCAAGCAGCGACTGAGTGAGCGTCGGGGGGGGGGGGGAGGTAGGGGGTTATGTTTTCATTATTTAATAGTGAAGGGGAGGGGGAGGGGGAAATGGGGAGGGGGGAGGGGAGCACCTCAACACAACCCATACTTAGTTACGAAAATTTTAACTGTACGATGTCTGGTGCTTGTCTGGTCAACCAGGTTGTTGTTGTTGTTGGTGGTGGTCCTGGACCAGGCTTGTCTGGTCAACCAGGTTGTTGTTGCTGGTGGTGGTCCTGGACCAGGCTTGTCTGGTCAACCAGGGTGTTGCTGGTGGTGGTCCTGGACCAGGACTGTCTGGTTAACCAGGTTATTGCTGCTGGTGGTCCTGGACCAGGCTTGTCTGGTCAACCAGGGTGTTGCTGCTGGTGGTCCTGGACCAGGACTGTCTGGTCAACCAGGGTGTTGCTGCTGGTGGTCCTGGACCAGGCTTGTCTGGTCAACCAGGGTGTTGCTGCTGGTGGTCCTGGACCAGGCTTGTCTGGTCAACCAGGGTGTTGCTACTGGTGGTCCTGAACCAGGCTTGTCTGGTCAACCAGAGTGTTGCTGCTGGTGGTCCTGGACCAGGCTTGTCTGGTCAACCAGAGTGTTGCTGCTGGTGGTCCTGGACCAGGCTTGTCTGGTCAACCAGGGTGTTGCTACTGGTGGTCCTGAACCAGGCTTGTCTGGTCAACCAGGGTGTTGCTGCTGATGGTCCTGGACTAGGCTTGTCTGGTCAACCAGGGTGTTGCTGCTGATGGTCCTGGACTAGGCTTGTCTGGTCAACCAGGGTGTTGCTGCTGGTGGTCCTGGACCAGGCTTGTCTGGTCAACCAGGGTGTTGCTACTGGTGGTCCTGAACCAGTCTTGTCTGGTCAACCAGGGTGTTGCTGGTGGTGGTCCTGGACCAGGACTGTCTGGTTAACCAGGTTATTGCTGCTGGTGGTCCTGGACCAGGCTTGTCTGGTCAACCAGGGTGTTGCTGCTGGTGGTCCTGGGCCAGGCTTGTCTGGTCAACCAGGGTGTTGCTGCTGGTGGTCCTGGACCAGACTGCCTGGTACTAACCTTCTTAGAATTTATCACCACTGAACATCCCACTGTTCTGCACTGCAAACAGTGGTGGAGACAGCACCAGCATATCTACTGTATCCGACAGATGTTTCTTTCCAGTCTAATACAGCTGTAGTGGAACGTAGTTTTGGAGTAGCCTGAAAAGTGTGTTACAATGATGATCAGATATAAACCATACCACGGACGGGGATAGAACCCGCGATCAGAGAGTTTCGAAACTCCAGACCGTCGCGTTAGGGTACTTGAGCTAGAGTTCGTCACGCTGGCGGGAGATTCGTCTGTAAAATCTTGCATTTGTGGTCACAGTGGTGGCCTATGCTAGCCTTCCTATGGTGTAGAAATATACCTAGTTGGACGAATCTTATTGTGGCTAGCTGGTCTAGTGGCTAACACGACGGTCTGGAGTTTTGAAACTCTCTGATCGCGGGTTCTAACCCCGTCCGTGGTTTGTTTGCAGTCGTGTCATTACTATTTCGTGAGTCATGATCAGATATCCTCTGCGTCATCTGCAAATGATGATACACAACTGTGACGGATGTTTTTATCTATGCTACGAGGAGAAATTACACAGATTGATGAGGGATTAACCACTGAGGTTAACGGACTGATTACCTCAATTTCATTTCACTACTCGACCTGCTGCCTCTGTATCTGACTGAAGAAGCCTACTGTGTGGGCCAAACGTTCTCAACAATATACCCAACTACTGCACACGTGTCTTAAATCATCATTATCAGGAAACAGTAGAGGTGCCAGAACAGTGCCCTGGGGAACTGACCACCTTACATTATCAGGAAACAGTAGAGGTGCCAGAACAGTGCCCTGGGGAACTGACCATCTTACATTACCAGGAAACAGTAGAGGTGCCAGGACAGTGCCCTGGGGAACTGACCATCTTACATTATCAGGAAACAGTAGAGGTGCCAGGACAGTGCCCTGGGGAACTGACCATCTTACATTATCAGGAAACAGTAGAGGTGCCAGGACAGTGCCCTGGGGAACTGACCATCTTACATTATTATCAGGAAACAGTAGAGGTGCCAGGACAGTGCCCTGAGAAATGACCATCTTACATTATCAGGAAACAGTAGAGGTGCCAGGACAGTGCCCTGGGGAACTGACCATCTTACATTATCAGGAAACAGTAGAGGTGCCAGGACAGTGCCCTGGGGAACTGACCATCTTACATTATTATCAGGAAACAGTAGAGGTGCCAGGACAGTGCCCTGGAGAACTGACCATCTTACATTATCAGGAAACAGTAGAGGTGCCAGGACAGTGCCCTGGAGAACTGACCATTTTACATTATCAGGAAACAGTAGAGGTGCCAGGACAGTGCCCTGGAGAACTGACCATTTTACATTATCAGGAAACAGTAGAGGTGCCAGGACAGTGCCCTGGGGAACTGACCATCTTACATTATCAGGAAACAGTAGAGGTGCCAGGACAGTGCCCTGGGGAACTGACCATCTTACATTATCAGGAAACAGTAGAGGTGCCAGAACAGTGCCCTGGGGAACTGACCATCTTACATTATTAGGAAACAGTAGAGGTGCCAGAACAGTGCCCTGGGGAACTGACCATCTTACATTATCAGGAAACAGTAGAGGTGCCAGAACAGTTCCCTGGGGAACTGACCATCTTACATTATTAGGAAACAGTAGAGGTACCAGGACAGTGCCCTGGGGAACTGACCATCTTACATTACCAGGAAACAGTAGAGGTGTCAGGACAGTGCCCTGGGGAACTGACCATCTTACATTACCAGGAAACAGTAGAGGTGCCAGGACAGTGCCCGGGGGAACTGACCATCTTACATTACCAGGAAACAGTAGAGGTGCCAGGACAGTGCCCGGGGGAACTGACCATCTTACATTACCAGGAAACAGTAGAGGTACCAGGACAGTGCCCTGGGGAACTGACCATCTTACATTATCAGGAAACAGCAGAGGTGCCAGGACAGTGCCCTGGGGAACTGACCATCTTACATTACCAGGAAACAGTAGAGGTACCAGGACAGTGCCCTGGGGAACTGACCATCTTACATTATCAGGAAACAGCAGAGGTGCCAGGACAGTGCCCTGGGGAACTGACCATCTTACATTATCAGGAAACAGCAGAGGTGCCAGGACAGTGCCCTGGGGAACTGACCATCTTACATTATCAGGAAACAGCAGAGGTGCCAGGACAGTGCCCTGGGGAACTGACCATCTTACATTATCAGGAAACAGCAGAGGTGCCAGGACAGTGCCCCGGGGAACTGACCATCTTACATTATCAGGAAACAGCAGAGGTGCCAGGACAGTGCCCTGGGGAACTGACCATCTTACATTATCAGGAAACAGCAGAGGTGCCAGGACAGTGCCCTGGGGAACTGACCATCTTACATTATCAGGAAACAGCAGAGGTGCCAGGACAGTGCCCTGGGGAACTGACCATCTTACATTATCAGGAAACAGTAGAGGTGCCAGGACAGTGCCCTGGGGAACTGACCATCTTACATTATCAGGAAACAGTAGAGGTGCCAGGACAGTGCCCTGGGGAACTGACCATCTTACATTATCAGGAAACAGTAGAGGTGCCAGGACAGTTCCCTGGAGAACTGACCATCTTACATTATCAGGAAACAGTAGAGGTGCCAGGACAGTGCCCTGGGGAACTGACCATCTTACATTATCAGGAAACAGTAGAGGTGCCAGGACAGTGCCCTGGGGAACTGACCATCTTACATCACTGATGATCGACCTCGCTTTGTTTGCTTTCACCCTTAAAGATAATAATTATAATAAGAGAGGGCAGCAGTGAGCACAAGATGATCACTAATCTCAGTGTTTAACTCAGTACGAGATCAATATGAAGGAAGGTAGTCCATGAACGGCCATATTTAATACCGCGTCTTCAAGACTACCGTGCTCTTAACTAACTCCAAGACTGAGGGACTGATTACCTTACCTACAGTCTTACTATGGCCTTATATTGTACCGATAAAGCCACTGGATGGAGAAATGTCTACTATAAGGATACCCAGATGTTGCATGTGTTTAATTCTTCGTGGTGGAAGAAGAGTGTCTAGCGGATGTTTGAGATATAGAGCTCAGAAAGGTGCTCTGCCCTAGATGGAGCCATACAGGTCTCTATAGAGCTCTCTGAGGTACTCCACTTCCTCCTCCTCCTCGGAGGTAGACCACCAACGTACCCACTACCCATCACCCTTACCATATCTACCAGGGAGGTTGTAGTAGATACATTCTCGTACTGCGTGTATCAACTCATCCTCATCGTAGAAGGAGAAGACCAAACTGTGCCAGGTGAGCTTCAAGAACTAAAGTAAGTACCTGCCGAAGACCAGGTGAAAGACCACCAAGGACGGGATTACCTGAACTGGCATCCACACACCAAATACACGGGTTCCTGAGAGTCAGTGTAGTGACGTAAGTCTACCGTCAGTAAAGTCCTGCTACACACACATCCAAGCCTTCCCTATACTCCCATCTACTTAGATTCTAACACTGACTCTTCTGGCCAAATCCAACCAGCGCTCGGGGTCCTGGTCAAAAAGACCATCCTTTTTGGCCATCTCCTGCAACTTCCCTCCAGGGTATCGAACTGAGTCATCATAATCATGGGGTAAAACAGCACCTAGTACAGGAAGAGAACTGAGCCATTCCCAGCCTGACTCTCTCGTTACACCTGTACAACACACCGTTGTAGTCAGTGTCGAAGTCACCGCTTAATCAGGCTCGCCCCTTCCGGGAACATTAATTTCATAAACATTTTTAATCCAACGCTGCCTCTTCCTCTTCTTTCGGTCTCATTTTCTCTTTACCACCAGTGACCACCCTAGTCTACCTCCCAGTTCTCATATTCTTCGAAATTAGACAGAGAAATACTTTAAAGAATCAGTATACTTATACAGTATTAATCTTAAGGATCTTGGATGAGTTGTCAGTTTAGGACTTATTTGGAATTCTGGAAAGATTCTAGATAGAGGGAAATGGGTGAATTGGAAATTTTGGTGGTGGATAGTGGGGTGGGGTGGTGGTGGTGGGGGGGTAGTGTTGGTGGAGTGGGGGTGGTGGGGGGTTGGTGGGGTGTGGTGGGGTGGGGGTGGGGGGGGGTTGGTGGGGTGTGTGGGGGGGTGGTAGTGGGGGGGGGGGGGTGGTGGGGGTGGTGGGGAGGGTGGTGGGGTGGTGGTGGTGGGGGGGTGGGGGGGGGGGGGGGGGTGGGGGGGGGGTGGTTGGGGGTGGTGGAGGGTGTGGTGGGGGTGGGGGGGGGTGGTGTGGGGGGGTGGGGGGGGGGTGGGGTGGTGGGGGTGGTGGTGGTGGGTGGGGTGGGGGGGGGTTGGTGGTGGGTGGGTGGGGGGGGGGGTGTGGGGGGGTGGGGGGGGGGTGGGGGGGTTGGGGGGGGTGGTGGGGGGGGGTGGGTGGTGGGGTGGGGGGGGGGGGTGGGGGGGTGGGGGGTTGGGGGGGGTGGGGGGGGGGGGTGGGTGGTGGGGGGGTGGGGGGGGGGGTGGGGTGGGGGGGTGGTGGGGGTGGTGGTGGGGGGGGGGTGGGTGGGGGGGGGGTTGGGGGGGGGTGTGGGTGGGGGGGGGTGGGGGGTGGGGGGTGTGGTGGGGGTGGGGGGTGGGGGGGTGAGGTGGGGGGTGTGGGGGGGGGGTGGGGGGGTGTGGGTGGGGTGGGGGGGGTGGGGTGGGGGGGGGGGGGTGGGGGGGTGGTGTGGTGGGTGGTGTGGGGTGGGGGGTTGGGGTGGTGGTGGGGGGTGGGGGTGTGGTGGTTGGGGGGGGTGTGTGGGGTGGGGGGTGGGGGGTGGTGGTGGGTGGGGGGTGGGGGGTGGGGGTGGTGGGTTGGGGGTGGGGTGGGGTGGTGGTGTGGGGTGGGGGTGGTGGGGGGTGGGGGTGGTGGGGGTTGTGTGGGGGGGGGTGGGGGTGGGGGTGGGGGGTGTGGGGGGGTGGGTGGGGTGGTGTGGGGGTGGGGTGGTGGTTGGTGGGGGTGGTGGTTGGTGGGGGGGGGGGGGGGGGTGGGGTGGTGTGGGGGGGGGGGTGTGGGGGGTGGGGGTGGTGGGGGGGGGGGGGGGGGTTGGGGGTGGGGGAGTGGGGGGGGGTGGGGGGGTGGGGGGGGGGAGGGGTGGGTGGGGTGGTGGGGGGGGGGGTGGTGGGGTGGTGTGGAGGGGGGGGGTTGGGGGGGGGGGGGGTGGGGTGGGGGGGGGGTTGGGTGGGTGTTGGGGTGGGGGGGGGTTGTGGTGGGGGTGGGGGGTGGGGTGGGGGTGGGGGGTGTGTGGGGGGTGGTAGGGGGACTGAGGTGGTTTTATAGTGTGAGGGTGAAAGATTGAGTAAAGAATAGGGGGGGGGTGGATGGTGTGGAAGAGATGATGGAGGGTGACGTGGAAGGAGGAGGTGAAGGTAGGATTTTCATTGAAGGGTAGAAGATGTTGAGGGTGGGAGTGGGAGGGGAAAGGAGATGAGGAGTTATGTGGTGTGGGCAGTAATGATGGTGTGGTTAAGGGGAGGATGGGGGAGGATAGGAGGTTGAAGGAGGCAAGAGGGGAGGACATAGTCAGTTTATTAGGATAGTAGTAGTTGTATAATGGAATGGAGTGAGTGTAGTAGTATTTAGTACTATTATGTATGAGAGGTATGAGTGGATGGATCCCCACATCACAGGTGGATTTATACCTGAATTTGGGGGATTATAGTTATTTTATGATGAGTAGTAGGTTAGTAATTTAATAAGTATTTGATATTTTGTTTTTTGATAAATTGGTTGAATTAATTTGTTTATGGGTAAAAATTAAAAAAAGTTGTGAAGTAATTTGATAGTGGTCCCATTAATCCCGTATGGAAAATGTGTAGTGTAGTTGGGAGTATGATTGTGGGGGTGGTTGTTAGTGTTGGTTGGTGGTGGTGTGGGTTTTGGGGGTGTAGAATTGTTGGTATGTGGGGGGTTATTGTGGGGTTGGTGTTGTTGTAGTTGGTTGTTTTAGTGGTTGGTTTAGGTTTGGGGTAGGTGGTATGGGTGGTGGATTAATAGTGGGGATGGGTTTGTTGTATAAGGTGTTTGGTTATAGGGGTATTGATGGAGTTTGTTGTGGTAGTGGTGTTGTTGGTAGTTGGTGTGGGTTGGTAGGGTGGTGGTATTGGTGATTTGGGATGGTATTTGGGGTGTTATGTTGTTATTTGGTTTATATGGTTGTAGTAATATTATTTTTTGTCCGGGAAATTAGGGATTTATGGATATTATTTATTGGTATTGTATATTTGTTGGTAACTGATGTATGTATATTAGTGTAATTATTAGCGGGTAGTTGGTAGATTATGATAACTATCATAAATATATGTTATATAATTATTAAATGTACTATTTAAGTAATTATATATTGATTAATAATATATGATTTACAGATCCTATTTACTAGTTAATAATTTCTATTATGTTAAAATGTTATGATTTCTGTTTATTATTACCTCAGGGTGATCAGGGGTTGACCCACACTCCACCCTCCGGGCACACTTGACGCCCCTACCCTCCACCATCAATGGCTTCCCTACCAACCCCAACACGGCGTATTGATCCTTCCCCCGTGTCGGGGTAAGAGGGCCCTGGAGGGCAGGGGTGGGAACCCTTAGGGCAAGCGGTGGGTGGCCCCCACCCCCAGGCACAGGCGGTGCCCACCCACACCAACAGGTCGGATAGGGGCGGTCCCCACCCCTCCCTAGGGCAAGGAGGTACGGCACCCCCCCTAGGTCCAGGCAGGCGGCCCCACACCCCCCCCCAGGCAGGCAGGGGCAGGGGCCCCGGCCTGGCAGGGGCAGGGCAGGGGCCCGGCAGGCAGCACAGCAGGCAGCGCAGGGCAGGGCAGGGGCGGAGCAGCAGGCAGGTGGCGCCCCGGGGACCCCCCCAAGGGCAGGGTGAAGGTATCGGTAGGGACACAAGACTAAAACCCAGGGTAACTTTACTGGGAATGTATCGCCGACACACAGGGGGTGCTCAGACCATAAAAAGCGTTACTACCATCCCAAATCCCCAGGAGTAAAAGGCCTGGTAATACCCAACACCCTGGGCACCTCCCGAGTAACTACCCCAACATCCATTCACGGGACAGCCCAACCACACAACACCTGGTGACCAAGGCCGTAACCCCAGCACCCCCCCCCGGGCCCGGGCTGAAATCCCCACCCACCCCCAAAGGGGGCAAAAATGGGCGGTGGCACTAACTTTAAGGGTGGGGTTTTGGTGTTAGGTTTGGGGGGTGGAAGGGGGTTGGTGGGTGGGTTGTGATTGGGTTGGTGGGTGGATAATTTGGTTGGGGGGAGTTGTTGGTGGGGGTTTGGAAGGATGGTTGGTGATGGTTGGGGTGGGGTGTGGGGGGGGGGGGGGGGGGGGGGGGGGGGGGGTTTGGGGGGGGGGGGGGGGGGTTTTGGGGGGGGGGGAGGGGGGGGGGGGGGGTGGGGGGGGTGGGGGGGGGGGGGGGGGGGGGGGGGGGGGGGGGGGGGGGGGGGGGGGGTGGGGGGGGGGGGGGGGGGGGGGGGGGGGGGGGGGATTTGGGGGGGGGGGGGGGGGGGGGGGTTTTTTTGGGGGGATTCCCCGCGGGCCCCCCCCACCCCCCCGGTTTAAGGGGGTACCCCCCCAACCCCCGGGTTACAGGGGGTACCCCATCAACCCCCCCCAGGGGACAGGGGCGGTAACCCACACCCCCCCCTCCGGGGGGCCAACGGGGGCCCCAACCCCTTCCCCCCCGGCACCCTACCCCCACACCCCCCCCACCCCCCCCGGGCCCCCCCCCCCCCCCTCCGGGGCAGGGGGGGGGGCCCCCCGAAAACCCCCCCTCCAGGGGTCACAGGGGGGGTGACTCCCACACCCTCCCCTCCGGGGGGGAAAGGGGGCTTTGACTCCACCAACCCTCCCCCCAGGGGGTCACAGGGGGCGGTGACTCCCGCACCCTCCCCCCAGGGGTCACGGGGGCGTGACTCCGAGCACCCCCCCTCCGGGGGGGTCACGGGGGGCGGTGACCCCCCACCCTCCCCTCCAGGGGGTACGGGGGGCGGTACTCCCGCACCCCCCCTGGGGGGGTCCACGGGGGGGGTGACCCCCCAAACCCCCCCTCCAGGGGGTCACAGGGGGGGGGCCCCCCGGGCACCCTCCCCTCCGGGGGGCACGGGGGGCGGTGCCCCCCAGCCCCCCCCCCCCAGGGGGCACAGGGGCGGTGACTCCCACACCCCCCCTCCGGGGGGTAAAGGGGGGCGGTGACTCCGACCACCCCCCCCTCCAGGGTCCAGGGGGGGGTGACTCCCGCACCCCCCCCCCCGGGGGGGTAAACGGGGCGTGACTCCCAGCACCCCCCCCCCCGGGGGTCACAGGGGGCGGTGACCCCGGGCACCCTCCCCCCCGGGGGGGTCACAGGGGGTGACCCCCACCCCCCTCCCCCCAGGGGGTCACGGGGGGGGTGACTCCCACCCCCTCCCCCCCGGGGGGGTAAAGGGGGGTGCTCCGAGCACCCTCCCCCCGGGGGGGTCACAGGGGCGGTGCCCCCACACCCTCCCCTCCAGGGGGTCACAGGGCCGGTGACTCCCCACCCTCCCCTCCGGGGGTCACAGGGGGGGGTGACCCCCAGCACCCCCCTCCGGGGGTCACAGGGGCGGTGACTCCCACACCCCCCCTCCAGGGGTCACAGGGGGCGGTGCTCCGACCCCCTCCCCCCGGGGGGTCACGGGGGGCGGGACTCCCAGCACCCTCCCCCAGGGGTCACAGGGCGGGACCCCACACCCTCCCCTCCATCACAGGGGGGGGTGACCCCCCAAACCCCCCCCCCGGGGGGCACAGGGGGGGGGACTCCCACCCCTCCCCTCCGGGGGGTCACGGGGGGCGGTGACTCCGACACCCTCCCCCCCGGGGGTCCGGGGGCGGTGACCCCACCCCCCTCCCCCAACTAACATGAGAAAAAAAACCCTTTGAAAAACGTCCAAGTTGTACATTATCCCCCAAAATAATAATAATAATAATAATAATAAAAATAATTTTATAAAATATAAAAATGACGTGCTTCCTGAATGCACCTGTGACAGTTTCACCACAGAAAGTGGCCCTTTTTTATTACCTTTAACCTCTGCAGGTTCACCTAGCATAAGTAGGTACCGGGGGTTTATTCCCTTTACACCTGCGTCAGGTTCCCTAGCATAAGTAGGTACCGGGGTGTTAGTTTACCTTACACCGCTTCACTTTTCACCTACAATAAATACCGGGGGTTTTATTTCCCTTACACCTGCTGCAGTGTTCCCTACAAATGGGTACCTTTTAGACCTTACACCGCTGTCACTGTTCACCTAGCTTTTAAGTGGGGACCGGGGTTTTAGTTCCTTAACCCCTCTTCAGTTTTCCCCAGCATAAGTAGGCCCTGGTTTATTTTACCTTACCCCTCTGTCATGTTCCCCTCATAATATACCTGGGGGGGGGGTTCCTTTAAAACCGCTTCTTTTCACCTAGCAGTAATGGGTCCCGGGGTTTTAATTTACCTTACACCTGTTCATGTTCACCTGCATTTAAGTGGTCCCGGGGGTTTTAGTTACACCCTCAGTGTTACCAGCATCAGTGGGTACCTGATGTTAGTGGACTGGGTGGTGCTCCGGGGGAAAAATTTTAAACCTAAGTTTGGGAAATGCTCTACATAACCTTTTTTCAAAGGGAGTCTTTTTGTGAGCAGGGGTCTGTATAAGTTGTCCTCTACGGTAGAAATAATAAAAATTTTTTAAATTTTATTTTTAACCCCCGGGGCCGATTCCCCCCAAAGGGCGGGGGGCCCGAAAAAGAAAGACTTTCACGATCTTTTCCCTTTACTGTCTTACCAGAAGGTTTTTTACACCATTTTTTTTTTGTAAAAAGGGTTTTCAGATGTAAAATTTTCTCCAGGGGGGGTACACCCCCTTCACCCGGGGGCCCGCCCTCTCAAAAGGGGGCCCAAAATCTTGTTTACTCTACATGAGTAATTGACACATCCGACGAGTATCGTAATGCGGGTCAAACCTTGCCCTTGCTCCATTTGAAAGGTTTTTTTATAAGAACATAAAATCTCTTACTTTAGCGGGAAAAAATTGGGGAAAAACCCTCTCCCACTTTTTTACCATATAAAAAATGGACATTGTTGTCTATGCTTAAGACACAAGAACAAACCTTTCTTTCTTCATCGGGGAAATGGCAAGGAAGCAAAAAGTACAGCGCATTTTTTTGTCAAAGGGAATTTCTGGGGCTCTTAAATTATTTTTCTCTATAGTGACCGACGCCAGGATAACCAACAAAAAACTGTTTTGGCTTGTATGAAAAATCTCACAAAACACGATAAACACTTACAAAAATTATACCTTTAAAAATTTGGTAAAAATTTTTGATGAACAGTGTAAACAACGAGTGTTGCGATCCAACAAGTTATCGCTTTTCTTCAAAAACACTATTCTTCAATCAACTCAAGGGTTTCCCGGGGCTAATTTAGGGTAATACTTTCCCCAGGAAAAGTGTCAACCCGGGATGTACCTTTTGACTGCCGTTGAGTAAAAAGCTGATTATACTTATCATAAACCCCTGGTGATTGCGGCTTTGAGTCCACCAATATTTTTTGTCCCTCAGTAAAAGAAAATGCTACATAACCCCCCCTGGGGGGAATTTTAATCTTACAAATATATTTTTTGACAGCCCATTGGGAGGGTTTCGACAGCTTCAACCCGTCTGCGGGGGCGCGTCAGGCTGATTTTTTTTTTAATTAAGTATAAGTCTTTAAACTTAACTGGTAAGCCTTTTCTAAACAAAATTGGTCCCGAACCGATAAAGCCCACACTGTGGCCCAAAAAATTTGTAACATTTACAAATAACCTAGGCCCAAGTCCTTAAAAAAAAAAAACGTAATTCAGTTTTTTTACAAAAAAACAGTT
Source organism: Cherax quadricarinatus (assembly GCF_026875155.1). Classification (NCBI taxonomy): domain Eukaryota; kingdom Metazoa; phylum Arthropoda; class Malacostraca; order Decapoda; family Parastacidae; genus Cherax; species Cherax quadricarinatus. Next base: position 12,098 of record NW_026509072.1, read on the forward strand.
ATCCCTCCCTCAATCACAGAGAAGGGGCACCAAAAAAAAGGGGCCTCCCCCACTTTCCCCAAAAAAAGGGGGAGCTGGGTGACTCCCCCCAACAAAAAAAGGTATGGACCCTCCAACCATGCCCAATCTCGAAATCTGACTTCGAAAAACAAAAACCCAACGTGTTCATTTTTCTAGTGTAAACATAGTGTTTTAAGTTTTTAACAGAAAAAAGAAAAAATTTGTTTAAATTTGTTCTTATAGATCTCCCTGTTTTTAAAGGAACTTAATATAAAGTTAGCTTTCAATACATAAAAAGGGGAAATTTATTATTTTTAAGCAAATTCACGGTGTTTAAGTTTTTACATGAATTTATAGGTGGGGAAAGAAGTTAAACGTTATTTACGTTTAATAATCGGGCGGGCGCCAGAAAACAAGCCATAAACACCAGCCCATGACTGTTACCCTTCAGGCAGACCCGAGTTAAGCTTAGGGGGTCAGTATGTCAAATCATTCTTGCTGTCTAAGCATAGACACATGTCCACATTTTTTCTAGGTAAAAATGGAGCAGGGTTTTCCTTAATTGTCCCTTAAAGTAAAGATTACGTCCCTTTTTAAAAAAAACACTTTGCAAAACCCGGGCTGCAAAGAGAGGTCATTTTACCACGCATACGCTCTCGTCGGGATCGTGTCAAATTTCTCCTTTCAAAACAAAATTTCCCCTTCTGAAGGGCTGGGGCCCCCCCCGGCTGAAAAAGGCGAAGGGCTAAGGGGGGGGAAACCCCCCCCGGGGAAAATTTCTCCACACAGAAACCCAAAATTGATAATTAACACATATCAACTCTTGGTATCTTTATTTAGGGAAAAGTTTCGCCACAAAGTGGGCCCTCTCCTACTGGAAATCTTGAGAACAGGAGGGAATGAGGTAACAAGTTAGGACTTTTCCCCATCTCCTCCTGTCTTCAAGTTTTTCCCTTTTAGGGCGATGAACCACTTTGGGAAAACCCCAATTTTAAAAAAAACCCCAAAATTCATATTTTTAATTTTTCAACGTCTTCTCTGAACATTCACTACAAATCTTTAGAATACAACTTTCTTGGATCTTAATACTGAATTTTTTGCTCCTAATTTTTTTGGGGACACCACTTCCCCATGAACAAATGGACAACCTAAAGGGGGCACCTCCCTGCAATACGTTAAAGCCTTCCCCTAATCCGTATTCTATCAAGATTGAGGGCTAACACCACTCAAGGGGTTAGGGGCGATTACCTCATTCTCCTCCGTTCTTCAAATTTCTCCTTTTAACTGATGAAGCCACTTTGGGGGCGAAAAGTTTTCCTCAATAAACAACCCAAGAGTTGCATATTTTTCAATTTTCAACCAGTTTTTAAACTGCAACATTAACACCCCTCCTTCAAGGCACACGTACTTCCACCCAGGGCTCAATCCCCCCTGCCGGTTCCTGAATCCCTTCAAAAAATTTTCTTTTTCCACCCTCCCCAAAACCCCGTCAAGTATAAAACATTGTCTCCCCTTTACTAAACAAAAAACGCTCACCATCCTCGGGAAACCAACCCCCGCACACAAAAACCCCTTACCCCCTCCCTCCAACCTTTTTCCACCCCACCCCGCCTTTCCCTTCCACACAAATGATCACTCTTGAAGATTCGTTTCGCTCCATTTTCTCTCAGTCCAACCACCTCAACAAAACCCCTTTCCCCACCCTCGGGGAACTTTGGGGTTTCCCCACCTCCTCCAACTTCCAAACTACAAATTCTCGCTTATATTCCCCACAATTGCCCTCAGACATACATCTCCACGCCTCCCCCGTCCCCCTGCAACATTCACACCCATCTTCCACCCATATAAGGGTTGGGAAAACATACCCAACATTTCCCCCCTTTTTTCCCCCAGGGCAAAGTTTTGTCTCCCAAACCCCAATGCACCACTCAAATCTTTTCCCCATCAATTCTTGTTCACCTACCTCATAGACCCATCCCCTACCGTCCACTCCCCAAAAACTAATACATTCCCCCTCCATATTTTTCTCCCCCAAATTTAAAATTCCCAACTTCATCACCTAATATTTTTGTTTTCCTCATAACCTTACTCTTCCTGATTCACTTTTAAAATTTTTTTTTTACTAACACCCAAAATTCATCCCCAATCCGCAACTTTTTCTTCAAATCTCCCAAGACACGGGTCACCAAAACAGCTGTGACAACCCCATTTGGGGGGGTTTTTTTCTTTAACCCCCCCTTGCCAAGACCCTCCATTACTTCCTTCCCCCATCTAGTTTATAAACACCACGGGGCACCCACCTTGTTGGGGTATTTTTTGGAAAAAATTTCCCCCTTTCCCAACCTAACTTGACCCCAAAAAAAAAACTCCATTTTTTTCCAAACCTTCCTTCCAAAACCTTTCATCGCCCACGCCCCCCTTCCACCCTGTCAACGGTTTTTCCTTTGCCCAAAAAACCTTTTTTCTTTTTTT
>NW_026509073.1:0-43491 GCF_026875155.1 Cherax quadricarinatus
CTGGTGAGATTTTAAATTTTCAGAGAATGGGGGGGTATTTTAAGGGGAGAAACCGACCGTCAAGCTGATTCTGGTTTGAAACAGTGCGGAACAGGATCCTCCAAAAAAACCCCAGGGTTTTGAAGCTCGGAAGAGTACAAAAAGGGTTTTTCCTAACAGAGACAGAACCAAAAAGAGGACAGCAGGGGGGGGGACAAAAACGAAAGGAGTAGGAAAGGGAGAAAGGATGGAACCAGCAGGGGGTCATCGAGCAGAACAGAGCAGCAAGAGAAAGCACACACACAACTATCTCAGAACCCAAACCCTACACACCACCCCAACCCCAAAATACAATCCATACCACAGTTCCCCCCAAACCCCAACCATAAAACCCCACAGTATACTCCCGGTTCCCACCCCCACGGCCCCCCAAACCACGTTTTGGAAAGGAAACTAAAGGGGGATGGACACAAACGTGATGGAAAAAACAAAAAAGGGGGGAGGGGGGCACGAAAGAGTCAAAGAGGCATCACAGACATCATACAATCACGAAACCAAATTTTACGGTATGATAACAGATGCTATCTTCCCAAAGGGGGATACCAGATCCTGGGGAAAGACGAAGGAACAGGGGGGGGGGGGAGTGGCATTGCTGATCAAACCCCGGGAAATTTTGATGAGCTGGAGAGGGAAACAACGGAGAAAAAAGTGATTGTATACGGGAACGCTTCCTCTGGAGGCCCCCAAGGTGAAATTGCAGTGATTATAACCCCCCACAGAACGCAGGAGGCCAAGGAAGAGTATGACGGAGCAATAGACGATGGTTGACAACTGGCTGCGGGGCCCAAAAAGAGCTCATACTGTGGGGGAAAAGCCCCTGATCAGGGCGTTTTAAACCACAAGGAATCGAAGGGGAGAACTGGAGCCCAGGGGGGGCCAAGTTTACATGGAGGGCTAAATGATGGGGGGGTACGGAAAACTTCATGTACCAACAGTAAGGGGACACACAGAGAGAGGGGAGAAGAACCAGAAAGGGCTGGACTTAGTTTTCACCTTGATAGTGCGATTTTGAGGACTCACATAGAAAGCCCCTTGGGGCAGCGATCAGTGGTTTTGGCTTCGAATACACAGTAAAAGCTAAAAGTGGGGGGGGAAGCGGGAAAGGGCCAGGACGAATGAAAAAAAACTACGGGAAAAGGGGGACTACACGGAATGGGAACTTCCTGAATGAGGTTCAGGGACGAGAAGGCGGGGGAAACCCATTAAATGAGAGAGGGAAATGATAAAATGGCAAGGAGGTGAGGGGGGGTTTGTCCCCAAGGTAACAGGAAAAATTAAAAAAGCCAGATGACCCCATGGTTCACTCAAAGATGCAAGGAGGGCAAAGACCCAAATGGTAGGGAATGGAAAAAATATAGAAGGGGAAAGGACCCCGGAGAATTAAGGGGGCGTCGTAGAGCCAGAAACGAATTGCACAGAAAAGAAGGGGGCCCAAAGTCAATATGAAAACGACATAGCAGAAAAGCCCCAAAACTGCCCGAAGCTTTTTCCACCACTCGGAAGGAAAACAACATCAAAGACCATAATCAGGTAAGGAAGGAAAGGGGGAAGACAAAAAAAATGACAGTGAAGTATGTGAGGAACTCAACAAGAGATTCAAAAAAGTTACGAGGAGACAGAAGGGGCTCCAGAAAAAGGAAGGTGGGGTCACCCCCCATGTGTGGATACAGTTTCACACAAAACCCGGGGGAAGTGAAGAGGCTTTTGAGTGAGCTAGATACCCTCAAAGGGAAAGGGGCCAGATAACATTCTCCATGGGCCTGAGAAAAGGGAAACAGAGGTCATGTGTACCCTAAACAATTTCAAACATCTATCGAAAAAAGGAGATTGCCTAAGGCATGGGAAAAAGCAAAGTGGTACCAATTTTAAAAAAGGAGACGAAAGAAGCACTAAACTACAGACAAATGTCATTGACATGTATAGCATGCAAAATCAATGGAAAAGATTGTCAGGAGAAAAATGGTGGAACATCTGGGAAAGGAATGATCTCATCACCAGCAGAACAACATGGTTTCAGAGAGGGGAAAAACCCTGTGTCACAAACCTACTGGATTTTCTATGACATGGTGACAGCAGTAAGAGAAGAGAGAGAGAGGTGGGTGGATTGCATTTTCTTAGACTGCAAGAAGGCGTTTTGAAACAGTACCACAAAAAGAGATTAGTGCAAAAAACTGGAGGGACCAAGCAGGAATAACAGGGAAGGCACTGCAATGGATCAGGGAATACTTGTCGGGAAGACAGAGAGGGTAATGGTACGAGGCGAGGTGTCAGAGTGGGCACCTGTGACCAGTGGGGTCCCACAGGGGTCAGTCCTAGGACCAGTGCTGTTTCTGGTATTTGTGAACGACATGACGGAAGGAATAAACTCCGAGGTGTCATGTTTGCAGATGACGTGAAGTTGATGAGAAGAGTTCATTCGATCGAAGACCAGGCAGAAATCCCAAAGGGATCTGGACAGGCTGCAGACCTGGTCCAGTAACTGGCTCCTGGAGTTCAATCCCCCCAAGTGCAAAGTCATGAGGATTGGGGAAGGGCAAAGAAGACCGCAGATGGAGTACAGTTAGGGGGTCAGAGACTACAAACATCACTCAAGGAAAAAGATCTTGGGGTGAGTATAACACCAGGCACATCTCCTGAAGCGCACTTTCAACCAAATAACTGCTGCAGCATATGGGCGCCTGGCAAACCTCAGAACAGCATTCCGACATCTTAATAAGGAATCGTTCAGGACCCTATACACCCTGTACGTTAGGCCCATTATTGGAGTATGCGGCACCCGTTTGGAACCCACACCCAGCCAAGCATGTAAAGAAAAATAGAGAAAGTGCAAAGGTTTGCAACAAGACTAGTCCCAGAGCTAAGAGGTATGTCCTATGAGGAGAGGTTTAAAGGGGAAATAAACCTGCCCCACATGGAGGCAGGAAGGGGGGGGACATATAACGACTTACAAAATCTGAAGGAATTTGACAAGGTGGACAAAGACGGGATGTTCCAGAGACGGGACACAGTAAAAGGGGGGCACAGTTGGAATTTTAAGACACAGATGAATAAAAGGGGAGTTGGAAGTTTTTCTTCACCCACAAGTAGTCGGGAAAAGGGGAAAATAGTTTGGGAACGATGTAGTGAGTCAGGATCCATACATATTTTAAAGCAGGGGTAGAAAAAGCTCAGGGTTCGGGGAGAGAGACCTAGTAGCGACCAGTGAAGGGGGGGCCCAGGGTTTGGGACTCGCCCCCTGAAAACCTCAACTAGGTCAACTAGGTGATACACACACACACACACACACACCACACAACACACACACAGTATACACACGTTTTTCATGGACTGCGGGAAGGGCCTTGACACAGTTCCTCCGGGGGATTAGTGCAGAACTGGGGGACCGGGGCCATATAACAGGAAGGGATGCAATGGTCAGAGAATACCTTACAGGGAGGAAACAACGGTTGGTAGTGATGGGGTTCACAGTGGGACCCTGTGACGAGCGGGGCCCCACGGGGGCATCCTAGGACCAGGCATTTTTTTGATTATGGAATGAAAAAGATGGAAGGAAGACTCCGAAGTGTCCCTGTTCGAGATTTGTGAAGTTTTGAGAAAATTAAATCGATGGGATCAGGCAGGACTACAAAAAAACCCGGACAGGCTGAAAAACCCTGGTCTGCAATGGGTTCTCGAAATTTAACTTGCCAAAAGCAAGCCATAAGCTTGGGGAAGGGCAAAGAAAAAGGAGACAGAGTATAAGCTAATGGACAAAAACTGAAACCTCACCAACGAGAAAGATCTTGGGGGGGGCACACATTAACCCAAAAAATGTTTTCAGGTAGGGGGGCCGGGAAACCTGAGAAAAAGGTTCCCCTACCTTTTGTAAGGAAAAGTTTTCAAATACTGTACACTGTGAAGTCAGGCCCATACGGAGTATGCAGCCCCAGTTTGGAACCCACCTGGTTAAGCATGCAAGAAATTGAGAAAGTACAAAAGTTTGCGACAAGGTTAGTTTCCCGAGCTAAAGGAATGTCCTATGAAGGTTGAGGGAAAACGGCCTGACGACACTGGACGACAGGAGGGATAGGGGAGGACATAATAACGACATAAAAAATACTGCTTTGGAATAGAAAAGGTGAACAGAGACAATATGTCCAAGAGAGGACACAGAAACAAGGGGTCACTCTTGGAAGTTGAAGACTCAGATGAGTCACAGGGATTTTAGGAAGCAGTTCTTCAGTTATGTGGTCAGGAAGTGGAATGTCTGGCGAGCGATGTAGTGGAGGCAGGAATCATACATAGTTTTAAAAGACGAGGTATGATAAAGGTCATGGAGCAGGGAGAGAGGGGGACCTAATAGCGTTCAGTGAAGAGGCGGGGCCAGGAGCTGAGTATCGACCCCTGCATCTAAAATTAGGTGAGTACACACACACACACACACGCACGCACACACAGACACACACAGACACACACACACACACACACACACACACACACACACACACACACACACAGGACTTCAAAGAAAACCTGGACAGGCGGACCTGGTCCAGCAACTGGCTTCTTGGATATAATCCCGCCTAATGCAAAGCTATGAAAGATCGGGGGGAAAGGCAAAGAAGACCGTAGACGGAGTATAGGCTAGGTGGCCAAAAAACTGCAAACCTCCCGGAAGCACACATCAAGCAGATAACTGTTGCAACATATGGGCGTCCGGCAAACCTGAGAACAGCGTTCCGATACTTAGTAAGGAAAACGTTCAATACACTGTACTCCGTGTACGTCAGACCCATACTGGAGTATGCATACCTGTTGGAACCCCCACTTGATTAAGCACGTCAAGAAATTAGAGAAAGTGCAAAGGTTTACGGCAAGGTTAGTTCCAGAGCTAAGGGAAATGTCGTACGAAGAAAAAGGTTAAGGGGAAAACGGCCTGACAGAAACAACGGGTCACAATTGGAACCTGAAGGGCCCAGATGAGTCAAAGGGAAGTTAGGATGTATTCATCAGTCACAAAAGTAGTCGGGAAGTGGAATAGCCTAGTAAGTGAGGTAGTGGAGGCAGGAACCATACATAGCTTTAAGATGGGAGAAGGGCGGAACCTAGTATACTGCACTCAGGGAATAGGAGGGACCAGGAGCTGAAACTCGACCCCTGCAACCACAATTAGGTGAGTACAAATAGGTGAGTACACACACACACACACAAACACACACACACACACACACACACACACACACACACACACGCACACACACACACGCACACACACACACACGCACACACAGACACACAGACACACAGACACACAGACACAGACACAGACACCACACACACACACACACACACACACACACACACACACACACACACACACACACACACACACACACACACACACACACACACACACACACACACAGACACACAGACACACAGACACACACACACAGACACCACACACATACACACACACACACACACACACACACACACACACACACACACACACACACACACACACACACACACACACACACACAAATATGGGTGGCCTTAGAGGACGGAAAACCAGAGATCTGGTAGAAGAACCAGGGAGGAAAGACTGGGAGTTAGAGCTCCAAAAAAGGGAGGAAGAGTGGGGAAGGAAGATAGTAGAGCTTGGTAAGAAAATGGAGGAGCGGATAGCTGAAGAGTGCAGGAAGTGGGAAGTACAGACCTTAGCAGCAGAAGCTAGGATACAGTGCTTAGAAGAGAAACTGCAAAGCCTGAAACAGATTAGAGAGACAAATGACAATTCAGACGTGACATCAGGAAATTCAAAGTCAGGCGCAGACAAGGGGATGGTAAGCAACAACGGAGACATGCCGTACAGGAAGGCCCTATCAGACCCACGTGGGGCCAGGGAAAAGACGACGAGCACACTGAGATCAAACGACAGGTCTGAAGACAATGATGGAAATTCAGAGTCAGGCGCAGACAAGGGGATGGTAAGCAACAACGGAGACATGACGTACACGAAGGACCTATCAGACCCACGTGGGGCCAGGGAAAAGACGATGAGCACACTAAGATCAAGCGACAGGTCCGAAGAAAATGAAGGTTTGTTATATGCAGAGGCTCTAACAGCCAACTGCAGTAGCAAGGGACAGCTGGCCAGGAAAGACAGTCCACTAAGAATAGATGTTTCAGATATGACAGGGACTGAAGGCAAGAACATGTCAATGGAAGGAAACAAAATGCCTCAGAGGGAAGCAGATGGAGACTCAGTGGGAGGAGGAAAGGGCGAGGTCAGTTTTTGTGTACGGGCTCCAAGAAGCCAAGGGGGGCCAACTTTGAAGAAATAAAACAGGAGGAGAAAAAAATGATTGAAGGCATCATGAAAACAATAGGGGAGGGCAATATGACCCAGGTGACAAATTTTCAGAGAATTGGGTGGTTTGCGAGTGGAAGGATACGGCCTGTCAGAGTAACTTTCAAGGAAGAATCAGTTCGAATCAGGATTCTGCAAGAGAAAGCAAGACTGAGAGACAAAGAGGGGTACCAGAGAGTATTCCTCGACCGCGAACAGAACACAAGAAGAAAGGATAACACTGAAAGAAGGTAAGAGACGCAGGAGGAACGAGAAGCAATGAAAAATGAGCAGGACCCAGAACCAACAGGAGGAAGGGCAAACACACCCCACAGAACTCCCACCAAAAGACCCACCCGCGACATCCCAACGCAACTGAGCAACCTAACTCCAACCCACTCACTGTTCCCTCTGCACCAACCCCCCTTATCACAACCTCACCAACAGCTGTCCCTTACTGGGCATTCTGACCCCAACCCCCATCACCATACCCCACCTACAACCACAGCCCCATAATAGGCCCCCACAAGCTCTCCCTCCCCCAACCCAATACAACTTGCATACCAAATGATAGAAAAGAAACTAAAGGTTTTGGTACACAAATGCCGGATGAATAATGAATAAACATGAGGAGTGAAGGAAAGAATCAGTGAAAAATCCGCCAGACATCATAGCATCACAGAAACCAAACTCCGCTGGATATAATAACAGACACAATCTTCCCAACAGATATCCGAACCTGAGGAAATATAGAAGGAGTAGAGGGTAAGGAGGGGTTTGCACACTCATAAAACACCAATGGGGATTTGAGAAATGGAAGGCATGGACATGATTGGAGAAAGAACTACATGTAGGTACAATTCAGTCCGAAGAACATAAGTAGTCATGGAGTATGTATAACACCGCACAAACTGCAGGAGGCAAGAGAGAGTACGCAGAAAACAACAGGTGATGGTGGAACACACTGGCTGAGGTGGGCAAGAAAGCTCACTCGAGCACAGCAAAGGCTACTGTAATGGGCGATTTCAACCACAGGAATCGACTGGAAAACCTGGAGCCAATGGTGGGTCCCGAAACATGGAGAGCAAAGATGATGGATGTGGTTCTTGAAAACCTCATCATCAACATGTCAGGACACAACCATAGAGAGAGGGGAGGGATTAGCCAGCAAGACTGAACTTGTGTGTTCAACCCTGAGCAGTTCAACATCGAGACGATCACTTATTACGAGAGGCCCCTTGGAGCTAGCGATCATGTGGTTCTGAGTTTTGACTATATAGTAGAGGTTTACAAGTGGAGAAGGGGAACAGAACTGAAGGGGACAGGCCAAACTACAATACAAAAGGGGGGACTACACAGGTATGAGAAACTTCCTGCAGGAGGTTCAGTGGACAGAGAAATGGTAGGAAAATCAGTAAACGAGGATGATGGAATATGTGGCAACAAAGTGCAAGGAGGCATAGGAAAAGTTTGTTTCCCAAGGGAACAGAAATAATAGGAAACCAAGACGAGTCCTGGTTTAACCCGAAGGTGTAAGGAGGCAAAAGCTAAGTGCCAAAACAGAAGAATGGAAAAGGTACAGGAGGCATAGGACCCAGGAAAACAAGAAATAGTAAAGAGCCAGAAACGAGAATGCACAGATATAGGAGTGTGGCCCAGAGACAGTATGAAAACGAAATAGCATCGAAAGTCAAATCTGACCCGAAAACTGCGTATACCACATTAGGAAGAAGACAACCGTCAAGGACCAGGTGAATAAGCTGAGGAAAAAAGGTGGGTAACTCACAAGAAACGATTCAAGATGGTATGTGAGGAGCTCAACCAACGAGATGAAGGAGTATTTACAGTAGAGACAGGATGGACTCTGGGGGACAGACAAATGGGACACCAACAAGGGAATAAACCACAAGTGTTGACACAAACATACAGATGAGAGGCGGTAAGAACTGCTAAGGGAACATCATACCACAAGGCAATGGGACCACAACATCTCTCCAGTGGGTCCTTAGAGAGGGAGCAATATATGTTGTGTTACCAACTTACCACAAACTTCAACACAACCCTGGAAACTGGGCAACTACCTGAGGGCGTATGGAAGACAGCCAAATGTAATTCCCATTTTCAAAAAAGAAGACATAAAAGAGGACTAAACTATAGACCTGTGTCATGACGTGTATAGGAAGCAAAATTATGGAGAAGATTATCAGGAGTAGAGTGGTGGGAGCAACTGTGTAAACGGAACAGAGTATAAATGCCAACCAGCACGGATTCACGGAAGGCAAATTCCTGTGTCACAAACCTTCTGGAGTTTTATGATAAAATAACAGAAGTAAAGACAAGAGAGATAGTGGAGGGTTGATTGCAATCTTCTTGACTGCAAGACAAGGGCCCCCCCCCCTTTGACACAGTTCCTCACAAGAATTAGTGCCGAAGCTATAGCATCAGGCGCATAAAACAGGAAGGGCACTGCAATTGGATCAGAGAATACCTGACAGGGAGGCAACAACGAGTCATGGTACGTAATAGACTATCACAGTGGCACCCTGTGACGAGCGGGTCCACAGGGGTCGGTCTTAGAACATGCTATTTTTGGTATTATATGAAACGACATGACGGAAGGGTTAGAACTCAGTATGTCCCTGTTTGGCAGATGATTTGAAGTATAATGAGGAATTAAATCTGATGAGGACCAGGCAGGACTCAAAGAGACCTGACAGACTGGACACCTGTTCCAGCAAATTGCATCTCCCGAATTTAATCCTGCCAAATGCAAAGTCATGAAGATAGGGGAAGGCACAGAAGACCCGCAGACAGAGAGTATTAGGGCTAGGTGACAAAGACTGCAAACCTCACTCAAGGAGAAAGATCTTGGGTGAGTATAACACCGAGCATGTCTCCTGAACACACATCAATTCAAGATAACTGCTCAAGCATATGGGCGCCTGGCAAACCTGAGAACAGCATTCCGATACCTTAGCAAGGAAATCATTCAAGACACTGTACACCGTGTATTCAGGCCATACTGGAGTATGTCAGCACCTGATTGGAACCCGCACTGATCAAGCACGTCAAGAAACTAGAGAAATACAAAGGTTTGCAACAAGTTAGTTCCAGAGCTAAGGGGAATGTCATCTGAAGAAAGATAAGGAAATCGGCCCTGACCAAACTGGAGGACATGAGGGTCCGGGGAGACAAGATAACGACATATAAAATACTGCGGGAAAGACAAGGTTGACAAGGACAGGATTTCCAGGGAGGGGACACAGAAACAAGAGCCACAATAGGAAGTTGAAGACACATATGATCGAGAGATAGTAGAAGTTATTTCTTCAGTCATAAGTTGTAAGGCCAGTGGAATACCAAGAAAATGACGTAAGAGGAGGCCAGGAACCATACACAGTTTTAAGACGAAGGTTTGATAAAGCTTCATGGAGCGGGGAGAGAGAGGGCCTAGTAGCAACCGGTGAAGAGGCGGTGGGCCGTGAGCTAGGTCTCGACCCCTGCAACCCAAATAGGTGAGTACAATAGGAGAGTACACACCCACCAACATCACACCACTACACGAGAGCATAGAGCGATGGTTGACACAGTGGGCTGCTGTGGCCATAAGAGCTCTATGCATGCAGGTGCCAAAGCTCCTGATCATGGTGACTTTTAACCACAAGGAGATTGATTGTGAGAACTTGGAGCACATGGGGCCAAGATACATGGAGGGCTTAAGATGATGTGAGTTGGTACAGTAAAACACAGTATCAACACGTAAGGGACATTTCAAGAGAGAAGAGAGAAAGTCAGAACCAGCAGACTGGACAAGTATTAACCTGATAGTGCAGATATTGGAGGACAATCACATATGAAGACCCCTTGGACCAGCCTTTTCATGTGGGTTTTAAGCTTTTAATACACAGTAAGCTACAATTGGAGGGGGAAAGCAGTAAGGCCTAGGACGAATGAAGCCAAACTACAAGAAAGGAGACTAGCACGGGAATGAGGAACCTTTCCTGAACGGGTTTCAGTGGACAGAGAACTGGCATGGGAAGCCAGTTAATGAGATGATGGAAATGTACGCAACAAAGTGCAAGGAGGCTGAGGAAGAGTTGTACCCAAAGGTTCACAGGAAATAATGAAAAAGCCAGATAGCCCATGGTTTACCCAAGGTGCAGGGATGCAAAACGCAAGTGTGGCTAGAGGAATGGGAAGAAATATAGAAGTCAAAGGAACCCAGGGAATAAGGAGAGCAGTTGTAGAGCCAGAAAACGAATATGCACAAGATAAGGTGGCCCAACGTCAATGTGAAACGACATAGCACGAAAGCAAATCGTGACGCCCGAAACTGTTAAACAGCACATCCAGGAGAAAACAACAGTCAAGACAGTAATCAGGCTAAGAAGGAAGGATGAGAGACAACAAGAAACGACCGTGAAGTATGTGAGAACTCAACATGAGATTCGAAGAAGTGTTCACAAAGGAGACAGAATGGGGCACCAGAAAGACGGAAGAGTGGGCAAACCACCAAGTGCTGCACAGTCACACAACCGAGGAAGAAAGTGAAGAGCTTCTGATGAGTTAGATACCTCAAAGGCAATGGGCCAATAACATCTTCCCTGGGTCCCCCTGAGAGAGGGAGCAGAGGCGCTAATGGTGTACACCCTAACAACAATATTCAATACATCTTTCGAAACAGGAGATTGCCCGGAGCAAGGCAGACAGCAAAATGTGTCCCAATCTTTAAAAAAGAGAGACAACAAATCAAGGCACTAAACTACAGACCAGTGTCACTGTCATGTATAGCATGCAAAATCATGGAAAGATTGCAGGAGATAATGGTGAACATCTCAGAAAGAAATGATCTCCATCACCAGCAGCCAACATGGTTTCAGAGACGGAATCCTGTGTCACAAACCTACTGAGTTCTATGACATGGTGACAGCAGTAACAAGAGAGAGAGGGGTGGGTGATTTTGCATTTTCTTGGACTGCAAGAAGGCGTTGACAAACAGTACCACACAAGAGATAGTGCAAAAAATGAGGACCAATCAGGATAACAGGAAGGCACTGCAATGGATCATGGAATACTTGTTAGGAAGACAGCACGAGTCATGGTACTGGCGAGGTGTCAGCGTGGTCACCATCTGACCAGCGGGGCCCACAGTGGTCAGTCCTAGGACCAGTGCTGATTTCCTGGTATTTGTGAACGACAAGACGGAAGAATAAACTCGAGGTGTCCTGTTTGCAGATTACGTGAAGTTTATGAAAGAGTTTCATTCGATCGAAGACACAGGCAGAAATACAAAGGGATCATTACAGGCCTTGTGCAGACCTGGTCCAGCAACTGGCTCCTGGAGTTCAATCCACCAAGTGCAAAGTCAGAGGATTGGGTAAGGGCAAAGAAGACCGCAGACGGAGTACAGTCTAGGGGGCCAAGACTACAAACATCACTCAATGAAAAAGATCACGGGGAGAAGTATAACACCAGGCACCTCTCCCTGAAGCGCACCTCAACCAAATAACTGCCTCAGCATATGGGCGCCTGGCAAACCTCAGAACAGCATTCCGACATCATAAATAAGGAATCGTTCAGGACACCTGTACCCGTGTACGTTAGGCCCATATTGGAGTATGGCGGCACCAGTTTGGACCCCACACCTAGCAAGCATGTAAAGAAACTAGAGAAATGTGCAAATGTTGCAAACAAGACTAGTCCCAGTTAAGAGGTATGTCCTATGGGAGAGGTTAAGGGAAATCAATGGACGCCGGAGGACAGGAAAGATCGGGGGGACATGATAACGACTTACAAAATACTGAGAGAAATGCCCAAGGTGGGCAAAACAGATGTTTCCAGAGACTGGACACAGCAACGCACGGGGACACAGTTTTAAGCTGAAGACACAGTATGAATCTAAGGGATGTTTAGAGTATTTCTTCAGCCACAGCGTAGTCAGGAATGTGAATAGTTTGGAAACCGAAGTAGTGGAGCAGGATCCGTACATAGCTTTAAGCAGAGTACGATAAATCTCATGTTTCAGGGAGAGTGACCCTAGTAGCGACCTGAAGAGGCGGGCCAGAGCTTGGACTCGACACCTGCAACCTCAACTAGGTGGATTACATACACACACACACACACACACACACACGACACACACACACACCACACACACACACACACACAACACGAACACACAACACACATACACACACAGACAAACACACAGAAAGACACACACTACTCACACGGACACACACCACACACACACACACACACTCACTACACACTACATACACAACACAGACACTCCACACAGACACACACACACACACACAGACACACAACACACACCCACACGGACAACACATACACACACACACACACACACACGCACGACCCACACACACACACACACACACACACACACACACACACACACAAACACACAGCACACACACACACACACACATCGAGAATCAAGACGACCCAAACTGTTGATAGCCCATCAGGATGAAGACAACAGTCAAAGACCAGGTGACAATTAAGGACAAAAGTGGAAACTCACAAGAAATGATCAGGAGGTATGTGAGGAGCTGAACAGGAGATTTAAGGAAGTTTTTTTTGTGACAGTAAGACAGGAAGGCTGTGGGAAGACAGCAACAGAAGGAACACAAGATGGAATATACCAACAAGTGTTTGGATGAACATACGAACAACTGAGAGGAGGTGAAGAAGCACTTAAGTGACCTTGACACCTCAAGGCGATGGGACCGACAACAACTCCCCATTGTTCCCTTAGAGAAGGAGCAGAGATGCTTAGTGTGTGCCTCTAACCACAAAATCTTCAACACATCCCTTAAACTGGGCAACTACCTGAGAAATGGAAGACATCTAAGTAGTCCCCATAATTAAGAAAGGAAACAGAAACGAGGCACTAAACTACAGACTCTGTGTCTCTGACATGTAATTGTGTGGCAAAGTCATGGAGAAGATTATCAAGAAGAGTGGTCGAAACACCTGGCAAAGGAACAAGATTATAAAAGAAAACCAGCATGGTCCTGGAAGGCAAATCTGTATCAACAAACCTCCTGAGTTTTAATGACAAGGTAACAGAAGTAAGACACTAGAGAGATGGTTGGGTAATTGCGTTTTTCCTAGACTGCAGGAAGGGCCCTTTGACACCAGTTCCCCACAAGAGATTAGTGCAGAAGCTGAGATCAGGCACACGTAAAAGGAAGGGCACTCAAGGGATAAGGGAATACCTGACAGGGAGGCAGCAACGAGTCATGGACGTGAAGAGGTATCATCAGTGGCGCCTGTTGCGACGGGTCCACAGGGTCAGATCAAGGACCATTGCTATTTTTGATATATGTGAACGACATGATGAAGGAATAGACTCTGATGTTCCCTGTTCGCAGATGACGTGAAGTTGATGAAAGATATTAAATCGAGTAGGATGAGGCAGGACTGCAAAGAGACCTGGAGATGCTGGACATGTGGTCCAGTAACTGGCCTCCTCGAATTCAATCCAGCAATGCAAAGTCATGAAGATTGGGGAGGGCAAAGAAGACCGCAGACAGAATATAGGCTAGGTGGACAAAGACTACAGACATCACTCCGGGAGAAGAGACCTTGGGTGACCATAACACCGAGCACATCACCGAGGCAAACACATCAACAAAATATACCGCTGGCAGCATACGCGCCTGGCATACAGAGAAATAGCGTTCCGATACCATAATATGGAATCGTTCAGACACTGTACACGGTATGTTAAGACCCATACTGGAGTATCAGCACCAGTCTGAACCCACACCTGGTCAAGCACGTCAAGAATTAAGAGAAAGTACAAAGTTTTTGCCAACAAGGCTAGTCCCCAGAGCTCAGGGAATTTCGTACGAGGAAAGGTTAAGGGAAATCGGACTAACGACACTCGGAGGACAAGAAGGGTCAGGAGGGGAGACATGATAAAGACATACAAAATACTGCGGGGAATAGACCATGGTGGACCAGAGATAGGATGTTTCCAGAGAGGGGAACACTGGGACATAGGGTCACAACTGGAAGCTGAAGACTCAGACGAGTCACATACGTTAGGAAGTATTTCTTTCAAGTCATAAGTTGTCTGCAAGTGGAATAGCCTAGCAAGTGAAGTAGTTGAGGCAGAACCATACATAGTTTTAAGAAGAGGTATGACAAAGCACAGGAATCAGAGAGAGAGAGAATCCAGTAGCGATCAGTGAAGAGGCGGGGCCAGGACTGATCTCGACCCCTGCAAAACCACAATAGGTGATACAATTAGGTGAGGTACACACACACACACACACACACAAATGTAGAAGGTAAAGGACCCAGGAGAATACGGAGAGCAGTAGCTATCAGTGAAGAGGCGGGCCAGGAGCTCGGACTCGATCCCCGAACCTCAACTAGGTAGTACAACCACACACAGACACACAACACACACACAGACACACACACACACACACGGACACACACACTAGAAAGTGACGTAGTGAGGTCGGAACCATAAATAGTTTTAAGACGAGGTTTGATAAAGCTCAAGGAGCAGGGAGAGAGAGGGCCCCAGTAGCAACCGGTGAAGAGCGGGGCCCAGGGAGCTAGACTCAGAACCCTGCAACCACAAATAGGTGAGTAGAAATAGTGAGTACACACACACACATACATACAATGGCATCTCATGCCTATTTAATACTGAATGAGCTCATGGGATATAACAGTGGAATTATCAGATTAAGGTTAGGTAAATAGTAGCGTAGAAAATCAGTGGAAAAGTAATATATATAATATATATATATATATATATATATAAATATATATATATATAAATATTATAAAAATAGATATATATAATATATAATATATATATTTATATATATAACTATATATATATTATAAAAATATATATATAAATATATATAAATATATATATATAGATATATATATGTATATATATATATATATTATGAGTGCTTTAGGTCTTTCGTGGTGCAATCAACACATGATCCGGATCTTGCAATGTAGCAGAAAAGAGGCGAGGTCCAGGCAAATGCGATCGCAGGATATTATGATAAAATAATGAAAACACTTGTTGTCTGTTGTTTTGCTTATGGCAAAATGTACCTGATAAAAGCACAGCTACCAGAAGCAAAAATGAATATAGATTATTCTCTTTCGATATAGTAGATGAATAATTATTCTAGAAATGAAAAAGAAGATTGTAGATAATACAAGTTCTTGATGTAAACTTATGAACAAGAAAAATAGTTATGATTTGATCTGTCCTGAAAGATAACATAAACTTCAGGACCAGAAGAACTCAAAGAACCAAACAAGTTAATGAGACGACCAAATGCATAGTGTATTTTTCGCGTTCAAATCATGTAATCAAATTATTGGTTTGTTATGATGTGGTTGTTGTGTTTACTAGTGCTGTTGTTTGCTCTGGATTTTTTGTCTCATGCTGATGTGTTTGTCTCTTGTTTTATTGTTTCTCATCTAAATTGACCTCTTATAAAGAATTATCCGTTCCGTAATATATATTATCTTCTAAAGGTTGCGTTAATCGAAAGATGCCAATCGCAACTTAATGTTTATAAAAAAAATGATACAACTGTTTTAAAAATATAACTGTCAGACTGGCACCTACTAACTCCAATAAGAAGCCACACCTTCCAAGACACTCCAGTGCTGGAAGTGTGAAGCCGAACAGAAGAGATATTCTCAATTTACATCACGGCAGCCATAATCACTCTGGGTGCCAGAACATGCCGGAACATGCCAGAACATGCCAGAACATGCCAGAACATGCCAGAACATGCAAATAGTTGTTATAAATTCTTCCCACTATCAACTTTCTGCGCTGATTCAGAAGAAACATTCAGACAAAAAAAAAAGAAAAGAACTTTTACGAGGAGAAAAATTTACTCAGAGTTACCTCCACTTGGGGGATACTTAATCACCTCATTACTTAAGATAGACAAAATAGAATTAAAAACTGGTAAGGCTAAGAATCTGGTACTGAGTAACATGTCAGATAACAGACGTGGAAGAATGATAATGAATTGCACGAGGTAGTGTGTACTGTCACCAAACATTTGTTAGCATTCACCGGTCGATGCGTTGAATCTCAGCTATACTTGTTGCGAAGATATAGATGACCTTAAGTCTTTATTTTCGGGTTGTGGTATTTACCAGAGTAATGCCTGCGCCATTTCCCTTGCCTTATGGGCCAGAAAATTTCTGGAGTTACAGCAAACTGCCAACAATTTACTTCTTGTGAGTTCACTGTAAAAAGGAGGTTTAATATATTGGATATTATTATTATTATTATTATTATTATTATTATTATTATTATTATTATTATTATTATTATTTTGCATTTATGTGCTTAGCGGTCTGAGTTCTTCCTGCATGGGCATCATACACAGTTTTCACAGTTTTAAGAAGAACCAACAGTCTTGCATCACCCTGAGAACCAACCAGTCGTGCCATCACCCTGAGACCAACAGTCATGCATCCACCGTTGAGAACCAACAGACCCTTGCATCACCCTGAGGAACCAACAGGGCTTGCATAACCTGAGAACCAACAGTCTATGCATCACCCTGAGAACCAACAGTCTATGCATCAAACCTGAAACTCAATAGTCTTGCATCATCCCTGAGGACCAACAGTCTTGCTCACCCCTGAGAACCCAACAGCTGCATCAACCTGAGGACCAACAGCTTGCATCACACCTTGAAACCAACATCTGCATCCCTGAGAACCACAGCTTTTGGCATCACGTTGAGAACCAACAGGCTTGCATCACCCTGAGAACCACAGGCTTGCATCACCCTTGAGAACCAACGTCTTGCATCACCCTGAGAAACCAACATTCTTGCATCACCCTGAGACCAACAGCTTCATCACATTGAGAACTCAACAGTCTTGCATCACCCAGAGAACCAACAGGCTTGCATCACCTTGATAACCAATAGTCCTTGCAACCCTGAGAACCAACAGGCTTGCATCACCCTGAAACCAACAGGCTTGCATCACCGCACCTGTAGAACCAACACTTGCATCACCCTGAGAACCAACAGGACTTGCATCATCCTGAGAAACCAACAGGCTTGCATCGCCCCTGAGAAAACCCCCAAAACAGGCTTGCATCACCCTGAGAACAACGTCTTGCATCACCCGAGAACCAACGCTGCATCACCGTTGAGAACAACAGCTAGATCACCCTGATACCAACAGCTTGTATCCCCCTGAGAACCAACAAGGCCTTGCTTCACCCTGAGAACAACCAGCTTGCATCACACCGGCTGAGAACCAACTGCTTGCATCACCCGGAGAACCAACATCTTGCATCGCCCTGAGATCCAACAGGCTGCATCACCCTGAGAACCAACAGTCTTGCATCACCCTGAGAAACCAACAGGCTTGCATCACTTGAGACCAATAGTCTTGCATCACCCTGAGGACAACATTCTTGCATCATCACCCTGAGAACCAACAGTCTTGCATCAACCCTGAGGACCACAACAGGCTTGCATCACCTTGAAACCAACATCTTGCATCACCCTGAGAACCAACAGGCTTGCATCACTCTTGAGAACCAACAGCTGCATCACCCTGAGAACCACAGCTTGCATCCACCTTGAGAACCAACAGTCTGTGCATCACCTGAGAACCTCAGTCTTGCATCACCCTGAGGACCAAACAGGCTTTGCATCACCTTGAGAACCAACAGTCTTGCATCACCCTGAGAACCAACAGGCTTGCATCACCTTGAGAACCAATAGTCTTGCATCACCCTGAGAACCAATAGGCTTGCATCACCCTGAGAACCAACAGGCTTGCATCACCCTGAGAACCAACAGGCTTGCATCACCCTGAGAACCAACAGGCTTGCATCATCCTGAGAACCAACAGGCTTGCATCGCCCTGAGAACCAACAGGCTTGCATCACCCTGAGAACCAACAGTCTTGCATCACCCTGAGAACCAACAGGCTTCAATCACCTTGAGAACCAACATCTTGGATCACGCCTGAGAACCACAGGCTTGTATCCACCCTGAGAACCAACAGGCTTGGCATCACCTCCTGAGAACCAACAGGCTTGCATCCCCCACCCAGATAACCAACTGGCTTGCATCACCCTGAGAACTCAACAGGCTTGCATCGCCCTAGATCCAACAGGCTGCATCAAAAACCCGAGAACCAACATTCATGCATCACCGCTGAGAACAACAGGCCTTGCATCAATCACTGAGAACCAACGGTCTTGCATCACCCTGAGAACCAACAGGCTTGCATCGCCCTGAGAACCAACAGGCTTGCATCACCCTGAGAACCAACAGGCTTGCATCACCCTGAGAACCACCAGCTTGTATCAACCCTGAGAACCAACAGGCTTGCATCACCCTGATAACCAACAGGCCTTGCATCACTTGAGAATCCATCAGGCTTGCATCACCTTGAGAACCAACAGGCTTGCATCACCCTGAGAACCAACAGGCTTGCATCACCTTGAGAACCAACGGTCTTGCATCACCCTGAGAACCAACAGGCTTGCATCGCCCCTGAAACCAACAGGCATGCATCACCCTGAGAACCAACAGGCTGCATTAACCCTGAAACCAACAGGCTTGTAATCACACTGAGAACCAACAGCTTGCATCACCCTGGAACCAACAGCTTGCATCACCTGAGAAACCAACCAGAGGTCTTGCATACCCCTGAGAACCAAAGCTTGTACTTCACCCAGAACCACCAGGCTTGCCTCACCCTGAGAACCAACAGGCTTGCATCACCTGAAACCAACAGGCTTGCATCACCCTGAGAACCAACAGGCTATTGCATCAACCTTGAGAACCCACAGTCCTTGATCACCCTGAGAACCAACAGTCTTGCACACCCTGAGAGCCAACATTCTTACATCACCCTGAGAGCCAACAGTCATGCATCACCCTGAACCAACAGGCTTGCATACCTTGAGAACCAACAGGCTTGCATCACCTTAGAACCACAGTCTTGCACCACCCTGAGAACCAACAGGCATGCCATCACCTTGAAAACCAACAGCTTGCATCACCCTTGAAACCGAACAGGCTAGGCTTGCATCACCCTGAGAATCAACAGTCTTGCATCACCCTGAGAACAAACAGTCTTTCATTACCCTGAGAACCACAGTCTTGCATCACCCGAGAACGCAACATGCTTGCATCACTCTGAGAACCAACAGGCTTGCATCACCCTGAAACCAACAAGACTTGCATCACCCTAGAACCAAAGGCTTGCTCACATAAACCAGGACTCAACAGGCTTGCTCACCTGAGAACCAACCGTCCACCCCCCCCCTTGCATCCCCTGAGAACCAATCAGTCCTTGCATCACCATGAGAACCACCAGGCTTGCATCACCCCTGAGAACCAACCGGTTCATGCAGCAACCTGAGAACCAACATTCTTGCATCACCCAGAGAACCAACAGGCTGTGCATCACCCAGAGAACCAACAGTCTAGCAACACCTGAGGGTCCAACAGCTGCATGCACCCTGAGACCCAACGAAGGCTTGTCATCAACCCTGAGAACCAACAGGCTTGCATCCCCTTGAGAAACCAACAGCTTGCATCACCCCTGAGAACCAACAGTGCTTGCATCACCCTTAGGAACCAACAGGCTTGCATTCCCTTGAGAACCAACAGGCTTGCATCACCTGAGAACCAACAGGATTGCATCACCCTGAGAATCAACAGGCTTGCTATCACATTGAGAACCAACTAAGTCTTGTATCATTTTAAGAGTAACCTACAAGTCTTTACATCATCCTAAGAAATCTACAGTCTTACTTCATCCTAAGAATCTACAGTCTACATCATCTTAATGAGTCCCTACAGTTTTTATATTATCTTTAAGATGCTCTTTAAAAACTTACGTCCATTTAAAGAAGTACCAACAGTTTTGTATCATCTCAGACGTACCCATTGTATTAGTTATTAAGAAGAGCCTTTAATTTTCAATGTATAATGTTAAGATGTATCTGTTGATAGCATAATCCTAAGGCGTACCTACAACCTAGAAGGTGAAAGAGGTATCTAGAGGCAAAGGTAAGAGGTACCTAGAGGTAGGTTAAGATGTACTTAGAGTCTTATAGATAAAGATGCACCAAGAATCTTGCATTATTTTTAATATGCCTGACTTCAAGTGACAGAATATTTATATTAAAGCAAGTTTTAGTTTTAATTTTTTATGCAATTAGTCGAATACAAGTATAATGGCATCCGAATTTAAAGACATTTTGGCTTATGAAAGTTTGCCCGGCGCAATGGGTCGTATCTCTCTGAGCGTACCACACCACTGTTTACAAAATACACAAGAATGCAGCAATGAAACAATGCAAATAGGGAAAAAATCACTGAAACACGCACAATATGCAAACAAAAACACAAACATTAATGTTCCAAACATTACACACTATTTTTTTCGAGTATATGTGTGAAAGATCCTGGTACTAGAAGCCAACTTTTGTGTTTTCATTTACAGAATGAAGTAAACTAACGAGAAGGCTAAAGACGGTAAGGGACAGAGATAACCTCCAGGTAAACTTAGACAAGGAATACCAGAAAAAAAAGCTGAAACAGAACCTGCAAGTTATAGATCTGAAAACGAAAGATAAACTACAAACAAACGGTATATAATAAGAAAACCTAAAATATTGAAAGATAATCTGGGGTACACGTCAGCAGCGAATCTCAGATCAGCCACATAAAACAAATAAAAGTTAGAACATGTAGCACGACTGTAGTTTAACAGTCTGACGTGAAGACACAGCAATCAAAATATTTAGTTACAGTGGTTAAGAGTGTGTTGTGTGTCGTGGTGTGTACTCACCTCACCTAATTCACATACGCACCAAATTGTGTTGCAGGGGTCGAGCTCAGCTCCTGGCCCCGTCTCTTCACTGAGTGCGTAGGTCCTCTCTCTCCCCTGCTCCCTGACCATTTATCATCCTCATCTTAAAGCTATGTATGATTCCTGCCTCCATACCTCACTTGCTAGGGTATCCACTTCCTGACTAATCAATGACTGAAGAAATAACTATCCTAACATCCCTTTGACTCATCTGGGTCCTTCAACTTCCAATTGTTACCCCTTGTTCCTGTGTTTCCCACTCTGGAACTCCAGTCTCTTTCAACCTTGTTTATTCCCACGCATATTTTGTAATGCTGTTATCATGTCTCCCCTAAATCCTCCTGTCCCTCCAGTGTCGTCAGGCCGATTTCCTTTTAACTCTAATATCTGATGTCTTGATCAAGTTAGGTTCCAACAGGTACTGCATACTCCAAAATGGACCTACGGTACACGTGTACAGTGTCTTGAACGATTCTTACTAATGTATCGGAAAACGCTGATCTCAGATTGCAGGGGCCCCATATGCTGCACAGCAGTTATCTGTTGATGTGGCTTTCTGGAGATATGCTCAGTGTTATACTCTCCCAAGATCTTTCTCCTTGAGCGACGTTCCGCAGTCTTTGGCCACCTAGCCTAGTGTGTTTGGTGTGTGTGGGTGGTGGAGTGATGTGGTGTGTGTGTGTGTGTGTGTGTGTGGTGTGTGCTCACCTAATCGTGGTTGCAGGGGTCGCTTCACCTCCTGGGCCTCGCCGTTGTCACTGTTGCTACTAGTCACTCCCTCTCCTGCACCCTGAGCTTCATTATACCACTTCTTGAAACGAGTATGGATCCTGCCTCCCCCACATCCCTTTCCAGATTACTTCTTAGATCCGCTATGACTCATCTGAGTCTTCAACATCCAGATTAGAGAGACAAATGACCATTCGACGTACATCAGGAATTTCAAAGTCAGGCGCAGACAAGGGGATGGTCAGCAACATCGGAACATGGCCGTACAGGAAGGCCCTATCAGACCCACGTGTGGCCAGGGAAAAGACGACGGACGAGCACACTGAGATCAAACGACAGGTCAGAAGACAATGATGGAAATTCAGGTCAGCGCAGACAAGGGGATGGTAAGCCAACAAAGGAGACATGACTACACGAAGGACCTATCAACCCACGTGGGGGGCCAGGGAAAAGGACATGAGCACACTAAGATCAAGCGACCAGGTCCGAAGAAAATGAAGGTTTGTTTATATCAGAGGCTCTAAGCAGCCAATCTGCAAGAAGCCAGGGACAGCTGGCCAGGAAAAGACAGACCAATAAGAATAGATGTTTCAGATAATTACAGGACTGATGGCAAGAACATGTCAATGGAAGGATAACAAAATGCCCTAAGAGGAAGCAGATGGAGACCTCAGTGGGAGGAGAAAGGGCGAGGTCAGTTTTTGTGTACGGGCTCCAAGAAGCCAAGGGGCCAACACTTGAAGAAATAAAACAGAGGCGAAAAAAATGATTGAAAGGCATCAGAAAACAATAGGGGAGGGCAATTATGACCCAGGTGACAAAATTTTGCAGAGAATTGGGTGGTTTGCGAGTGAAGGATACGGCCTTCAAGTAACTTTCAAGGAAGAATCAGTTCGAATCAGATTCGTGCAAGAGAAAGCAAGACTGAGAGACAAAGAGGGGAACCAGAGAGTATTCCTCGACCGCGAACAGAACACAAGAAGAAAGGATAACACTGAAAGAAGGTAAGAGACGCAGGAGGAACGAGAAGCAATGAAAAATGAGCAGGACCCAGAACCAACAGGAGGAAGGGCAAACACACCCCACAGAACTCCCACCAAAAGACCCACCCGCGACATCCCAACGCAACTGAGCAACCTAACTCCAACCCACTCACTGTTCCCTCTGCACCAACCCCCCTTATCACAACCTCACCAACAGCTGTCCCTTACTGGGCATTCTGACCCCAACCCCCATCACCATACCCCACCTACAACCACAGCCCCATAATAGGCCCCCACAAGCTCTCCCTCCCCCAACCCAATACAACTTGCATACCAAATGATAGAAAAGAAACTAAAGGTTTTGGTACACAAATGCCGGATGAATAATGAATAAACATGAGGAGTGAAGGAAAGAATCAGTGAAAAATCCGCCAGACATCATAGCATCACAGAAACCAAACTCCGCTGGATATAATAACAGACACAATCTTCCCAACAGATATCCGAACCTGAGGAAATATAGAAGGAGTAGAGGGTAAGGAGGGGTTTGCACACTCATAAAACACCAATGGGGATTTGAGAAATGGAAGGCATGGACATGATTGGAGAAAGAACTACATGTAGGTACAATTCAGTCCGAAGAACATAAGTAGTCATGGAGTATGTATAACACCGCACAAACTGCAGGAGGCAAGAGAGAGTACGCAGAAAACAACAGGTGATGGTGGAACACACTGGCTGAGGTGGGCAAGAAAGCTCACTCGAGCACAGCAAAGGCTACTGTAATGGGCGATTTCAACCACAGGAATCGACTGGAAAACCTGGAGCCAATGGTGGGTCCCGAAACATGGAGAGCAAAGATGATGGATGTGGTTCTTGAAAACCTCATCATCAACATGTCAGGACACAACCATAGAGAGAGGGGAGGGATTAGCCAGCAAGACTGAACTTGTGTGTTCAACCCTGAGCAGTTCAACATCGAGACGATCACTTATTACGAGAGGCCCCTTGGAGCTAGCGATCATGTGGTTCTGAGTTTTGACTATATAGTAGAGGTTTACAAGTGGAGAAGGGGAACAGAACTGAAGGGGACAGGCCAAACTACAATACAAAAGGGGGGACTACACAGGTATGAGAAACTTCCTGCAGGAGGTTCAGTGGACAGAGAAATGGTAGGAAAATCAGTAAACGAGGATGATGGAATATGTGGCAACAAAGTGCAAGGAGGCATAGGAAAAGTTTGTTTCCCAAGGGAACAGAAATAATAGGAAACCAAGACGAGTCCTGGTTTAACCCGAAGGTGTAAGGAGGCAAAAGCTAAGTGCCAAAACAGAAGAATGGAAAAGGTACAGGAGGCATAGGACCCAGGAAAACAAGAAATAGTAAAGAGCCAGAAACGAGAATGCACAGATATAGGAGTGTGGCCCAGAGACAGTATGAAAACGAAATAGCATCGAAAGTCAAATCTGACCCGAAAACTGCGTATACCACATTAGGAAGAAGACAACCGTCAAGGACCAGGTGAATAAGCTGAGGAAAAAAGGTGGGTAACTCACAAGAAACGATTCAAGATGGTATGTGAGGAGCTCAACCAACGAGATGAAGGAGTATTTACAGTAGAGACAGGATGGACTCTGGGGGACAGACAAATGGGACACCAACAAGGGAATAAACCACAAGTGTTGACACAAACATACAGATGAGAGGCGGTAAGAACTGCTAAGGGAACATCATACCACAAGGCAATGGGACCACAACATCTCTCCAGTGGGTCCTTAGAGAGGGAGCAATATATGTTGTGTTACCAACTTACCACAAACTTCAACACAACCCTGGAAACTGGGCAACTACCTGAGGGCGTATGGAAGACAGCCAAATGTAATTCCCATTTTCAAAAAAGAAGACATAAAAGAGGACTAAACTATAGACCTGTGTCATGACGTGTATAGGAAGCAAAATTATGGAGAAGATTATCAGGAGTAGAGTGGTGGGAGCAACTGTGTAAACGGAACAGAGTATAAATGCCAACCAGCACGGATTCACGGAAGGCAAATTCCTGTGTCACAAACCTTCTGGAGTTTTATGATAAAATAACAGAAGTAAAGACAAGAGAGATAGTGGAGGGTTGATTGCAATCTTCTTGACTGCAAGACAAGGGCCCCCCCCCCTTTGACACAGTTCCTCACAAGAATTAGTGCCGAAGCTATAGCATCAGGCGCATAAAACAGGAAGGGCACTGCAATTGGATCAGAGAATACCTGACAGGGAGGCAACAACGAGTCATGGTACGTAATAGACTATCACAGTGGCACCCTGTGACGAGCGGGTCCACAGGGGTCGGTCTTAGAACATGCTATTTTTGGTATTATATGAAACGACATGACGGAAGGGTTAGAACTCAGTATGTCCCTGTTTGGCAGATGATTTGAAGTATAATGAGGAATTAAATCTGATGAGGACCAGGCAGGACTCAAAGAGACCTGACAGACTGGACACCTGTTCCAGCAAATTGCATCTCCCGAATTTAATCCTGCCAAATGCAAAGTCATGAAGATAGGGGAAGGCACAGAAGACCCGCAGACAGAGAGTATTAGGGCTAGGTGACAAAGACTGCAAACCTCACTCAAGGAGAAAGATCTTGGGTGAGTATAACACCGAGCATGTCTCCTGAACACACATCAATTCAAGATAACTGCTCAAGCATATGGGCGCCTGGCAAACCTGAGAACAGCATTCCGATACCTTAGCAAGGAAATCATTCAAGACACTGTACACCGTGTATTCAGGCCATACTGGAGTATGTCAGCACCTGATTGGAACCCGCACTGATCAAGCACGTCAAGAAACTAGAGAAATACAAAGGTTTGCAACAAGTTAGTTCCAGAGCTAAGGGGAATGTCATCTGAAGAAAGATAAGGAAATCGGCCCTGACCAAACTGGAGGACATGAGGGTCCGGGGAGACAAGATAACGACATATAAAATACTGCGGGAAAGACAAGGTTGACAAGGACAGGATTTCCAGGGAGGGGACACAGAAACAAGAGCCACAATAGGAAGTTGAAGACACATATGATCGAGAGATAGTAGAAGTTATTTCTTCAGTCATAAGTTGTAAGGCCAGTGGAATACCAAGAAAATGACGTAAGAGGAGGCCAGGAACCATACACAGTTTTAAGACGAAGGTTTGATAAAGCTTCATGGAGCGGGGAGAGAGAGGGCCTAGTAGCAACCGGTGAAGAGGCGGTGGGCCGTGAGCTAGGTCTCGACCCCTGCAACCCAAATAGGTGAGTACAATAGGAGAGTACACACCCACCAACATCACACCACTACACGAGAGCATAGAGCGATGGTTGACACAGTGGGCTGCTGTGGCCATAAGAGCTCTATGCATGCAGGTGCCAAAGCTCCTGATCATGGTGACTTTTAACCACAAGGAGATTGATTGTGAGAACTTGGAGCACATGGGGCCAAGATACATGGAGGGCTTAAGATGATGTGAGTTGGTACAGTAAAACACAGTATCAACACGTAAGGGACATTTCAAGAGAGAAGAGAGAAAGTCAGAACCAGCAGACTGGACAAGTATTAACCTGATAGTGCAGATATTGGAGGACAATCACATATGAAGACCCCTTGGACCAGCCTTTTCATGTGGGTTTTAAGCTTTTAATACACAGTAAGCTACAATTGGAGGGGGAAAGCAGTAAGGCCTAGGACGAATGAAGCCAAACTACAAGAAAGGAGACTAGCACGGGAATGAGGAACCTTTCCTGAACGGGTTTCAGTGGACAGAGAACTGGCATGGGAAGCCAGTTAATGAGATGATGGAAATGTACGCAACAAAGTGCAAGGAGGCTGAGGAAGAGTTGTACCCAAAGGTTCACAGGAAATAATGAAAAAGCCAGATAGCCCATGGTTTACCCAAGGTGCAGGGATGCAAAACGCAAGTGTGGCTAGAGGAATGGGAAGAAATATAGAAGTCAAAGGAACCCAGGGAATAAGGAGAGCAGTTGTAGAGCCAGAAAACGAATATGCACAAGATAAGGTGGCCCAACGTCAATGTGAAACGACATAGCACGAAAGCAAATCGTGACGCCCGAAACTGTTAAACAGCACATCCAGGAGAAAACAACAGTCAAGACAGTAATCAGGCTAAGAAGGAAGGATGAGAGACAACAAGAAACGACCGTGAAGTATGTGAGAACTCAACATGAGATTCGAAGAAGTGTTCACAAAGGAGACAGAATGGGGCACCAGAAAGACGGAAGAGTGGGCAAACCACCAAGTGCTGCACAGTCACACAACCGAGGAAGAAAGTGAAGAGCTTCTGATGAGTTAGATACCTCAAAGGCAATGGGCCAATAACATCTTCCCTGGGTCCCCCTGAGAGAGGGAGCAGAGGCGCTAATGGTGTACACCCTAACAACAATATTCAATACATCTTTCGAAACAGGAGATTGCCCGGAGCAAGGCAGACAGCAAAATGTGTCCCAATCTTTAAAAAAGAGAGACAACAAATCAAGGCACTAAACTACAGACCAGTGTCACTGTCATGTATAGCATGCAAAATCATGGAAAGATTGCAGGAGATAATGGTGAACATCTCAGAAAGAAATGATCTCCATCACCAGCAGCCAACATGGTTTCAGAGACGGAATCCTGTGTCACAAACCTACTGAGTTCTATGACATGGTGACAGCAGTAACAAGAGAGAGAGGGGTGGGTGATTTTGCATTTTCTTGGACTGCAAGAAGGCGTTGACAAACAGTACCACACAAGAGATAGTGCAAAAAATGAGGACCAATCAGGATAACAGGAAGGCACTGCAATGGATCATGGAATACTTGTTAGGAAGACAGCACGAGTCATGGTACTGGCGAGGTGTCAGCGTGGTCACCATCTGACCAGCGGGGCCCACAGTGGTCAGTCCTAGGACCAGTGCTGATTTCCTGGTATTTGTGAACGACAAGACGGAAGAATAAACTCGAGGTGTCCTGTTTGCAGATTACGTGAAGTTTATGAAAGAGTTTCATTCGATCGAAGACACAGGCAGAAATACAAAGGGATCATTACAGGCCTTGTGCAGACCTGGTCCAGCAACTGGCTCCTGGAGTTCAATCCACCAAGTGCAAAGTCAGAGGATTGGGTAAGGGCAAAGAAGACCGCAGACGGAGTACAGTCTAGGGGGCCAAGACTACAAACATCACTCAATGAAAAAGATCACGGGGAGAAGTATAACACCAGGCACCTCTCCCTGAAGCGCACCTCAACCAAATAACTGCCTCAGCATATGGGCGCCTGGCAAACCTCAGAACAGCATTCCGACATCATAAATAAGGAATCGTTCAGGACACCTGTACCCGTGTACGTTAGGCCCATATTGGAGTATGGCGGCACCAGTTTGGACCCCACACCTAGCAAGCATGTAAAGAAACTAGAGAAATGTGCAAATGTTGCAAACAAGACTAGTCCCAGTTAAGAGGTATGTCCTATGGGAGAGGTTAAGGGAAATCAATGGACGCCGGAGGACAGGAAAGATCGGGGGGACATGATAACGACTTACAAAATACTGAGAGAAATGCCCAAGGTGGGCAAAACAGATGTTTCCAGAGACTGGACACAGCAACGCACGGGGACACAGTTTTAAGCTGAAGACACAGTATGAATCTAAGGGATGTTTAGAGTATTTCTTCAGCCACAGCGTAGTCAGGAATGTGAATAGTTTGGAAACCGAAGTAGTGGAGCAGGATCCGTACATAGCTTTAAGCAGAGTACGATAAATCTCATGTTTCAGGGAGAGTGACCCTAGTAGCGACCTGAAGAGGCGGGCCAGAGCTTGGACTCGACACCTGCAACCTCAACTAGGTGGATTACATACACACACACACACACACACACACACGACACACACACACACCACACACACACACACACACAACACGAACACACAACACACATACACACACAGACAAACACACAGAAAGACACACACTACTCACACGGACACACACCACACACACACACACACACTCACTACACACTACATACACAACACAGACACTCCACACAGACACACACACACACACACAGACACACAACACACACCCACACGGACAACACATACACACACACACACACACACACGCACGACCCACACACACACACACACACACACACACACACACACACACACAAACACACAGCACACACACACACACACACATCGAGAATCAAGACGACCCAAACTGTTGATAGCCCATCAGGATGAAGACAACAGTCAAAGACCAGGTGACAATTAAGGACAAAAGTGGAAACTCACAAGAAATGATCAGGAGGTATGTGAGGAGCTGAACAGGAGATTTAAGGAAGTTTTTTTTGTGACAGTAAGACAGGAAGGCTGTGGGAAGACAGCAACAGAAGGAACACAAGATGGAATATACCAACAAGTGTTTGGATGAACATACGAACAACTGAGAGGAGGTGAAGAAGCACTTAAGTGACCTTGACACCTCAAGGCGATGGGACCGACAACAACTCCCCATTGTTCCCTTAGAGAAGGAGCAGAGATGCTTAGTGTGTGCCTCTAACCACAAAATCTTCAACACATCCCTTAAACTGGGCAACTACCTGAGAAATGGAAGACATCTAAGTAGTCCCCATAATTAAGAAAGGAAACAGAAACGAGGCACTAAACTACAGACTCTGTGTCTCTGACATGTAATTGTGTGGCAAAGTCATGGAGAAGATTATCAAGAAGAGTGGTCGAAACACCTGGCAAAGGAACAAGATTATAAAAGAAAACCAGCATGGTCCTGGAAGGCAAATCTGTATCAACAAACCTCCTGAGTTTTAATGACAAGGTAACAGAAGTAAGACACTAGAGAGATGGTTGGGTAATTGCGTTTTTCCTAGACTGCAGGAAGGGCCCTTTGACACCAGTTCCCCACAAGAGATTAGTGCAGAAGCTGAGATCAGGCACACGTAAAAGGAAGGGCACTCAAGGGATAAGGGAATACCTGACAGGGAGGCAGCAACGAGTCATGGACGTGAAGAGGTATCATCAGTGGCGCCTGTTGCGACGGGTCCACAGGGTCAGATCAAGGACCATTGCTATTTTTGATATATGTGAACGACATGATGAAGGAATAGACTCTGATGTTCCCTGTTCGCAGATGACGTGAAGTTGATGAAAGATATTAAATCGAGTAGGATGAGGCAGGACTGCAAAGAGACCTGGAGATGCTGGACATGTGGTCCAGTAACTGGCCTCCTCGAATTCAATCCAGCAATGCAAAGTCATGAAGATTGGGGAGGGCAAAGAAGACCGCAGACAGAATATAGGCTAGGTGGACAAAGACTACAGACATCACTCCGGGAGAAGAGACCTTGGGTGACCATAACACCGAGCACATCACCGAGGCAAACACATCAACAAAATATACCGCTGGCAGCATACGCGCCTGGCATACAGAGAAATAGCGTTCCGATACCATAATATGGAATCGTTCAGACACTGTACACGGTATGTTAAGACCCATACTGGAGTATCAGCACCAGTCTGAACCCACACCTGGTCAAGCACGTCAAGAATTAAGAGAAAGTACAAAGTTTTTGCCAACAAGGCTAGTCCCCAGAGCTCAGGGAATTTCGTACGAGGAAAGGTTAAGGGAAATCGGACTAACGACACTCGGAGGACAAGAAGGGTCAGGAGGGGAGACATGATAAAGACATACAAAATACTGCGGGGAATAGACCATGGTGGACCAGAGATAGGATGTTTCCAGAGAGGGGAACACTGGGACATAGGGTCACAACTGGAAGCTGAAGACTCAGACGAGTCACATACGTTAGGAAGTATTTCTTTCAAGTCATAAGTTGTCTGCAAGTGGAATAGCCTAGCAAGTGAAGTAGTTGAGGCAGAACCATACATAGTTTTAAGAAGAGGTATGACAAAGCACAGGAATCAGAGAGAGAGAGAATCCAGTAGCGATCAGTGAAGAGGCGGGGCCAGGACTGATCTCGACCCCTGCAAAACCACAATAGGTGATACAATTAGGTGAGGTACACACACACACACACACACACAAATGTAGAAGGTAAAGGACCCAGGAGAATACGGAGAGCAGTAGCTATCAGTGAAGAGGCGGGCCAGGAGCTCGGACTCGATCCCCGAACCTCAACTAGGTAGTACAACCACACACAGACACACAACACACACACAGACACACACACACACACACGGACACACACACTAGAAAGTGACGTAGTGAGGTCGGAACCATAAATAGTTTTAAGACGAGGTTTGATAAAGCTCAAGGAGCAGGGAGAGAGAGGGCCCCAGTAGCAACCGGTGAAGAGCGGGGCCCAGGGAGCTAGACTCAGAACCCTGCAACCACAAATAGGTGAGTAGAAATAGTGAGTACACACACACACATACATACAATGGCATCTCATGCCTATTTAATACTGAATGAGCTCATGGGATATAACAGTGGAATTATCAGATTAAGGTTAGGTAAATAGTAGCGTAGAAAATCAGTGGAAAAGTAATATATATAATATATATATATATATATATATATAAATATATATATATATAAATATTATAAAAATAGATATATATAATATATAATATATATATTTATATATATAACTATATATATATTATAAAAATATATATATAAATATATATAAATATATATATATAGATATATATATGTATATATATATATATATTATGAGTGCTTTAGGTCTTTCGTGGTGCAATCAACACATGATCCGGATCTTGCAATGTAGCAGAAAAGAGGCGAGGTCCAGGCAAATGCGATCGCAGGATATTATGATAAAATAATGAAAACACTTGTTGTCTGTTGTTTTGCTTATGGCAAAATGTACCTGATAAAAGCACAGCTACCAGAAGCAAAAATGAATATAGATTATTCTCTTTCGATATAGTAGATGAATAATTATTCTAGAAATGAAAAAGAAGATTGTAGATAATACAAGTTCTTGATGTAAACTTATGAACAAGAAAAATAGTTATGATTTGATCTGTCCTGAAAGATAACATAAACT
Source organism: Cherax quadricarinatus (assembly GCF_026875155.1). Taxonomy (NCBI): domain Eukaryota; kingdom Metazoa; phylum Arthropoda; class Malacostraca; order Decapoda; family Parastacidae; genus Cherax; species Cherax quadricarinatus. The sequence continues at coordinate 32,069 of NW_026509073.1, forward strand.
TCAGGACCAGAAGAACTCAAAGAACCAAACAAGTTAATGAGACGACCAAATGCATAGTGTATTTTTCGCGTTCAAATCATGTAATCAAATTATTGGTTTGTTATGATGTGGTTGTTGTGTTTACTAGTGCTGTTGTTTGCTCTGGATTTTTTGTCTCATGCTGATGTGTTTGTCTCTTGTTTTATTGTTTCTCATCTAAATTGACCTCTTATAAAGAATTATCCGTTCCGTAATATATATTATCTTCTAAAGGTTGCGTTAATCGAAAGATGCCAATCGCAACTTAATGTTTATAAAAAAAATGATACAACTGATTTAAAAATATAACTGGCAGACGGCACCTACTAACTCCAATAAGAAGCCACCCTTCCAAGACACTCCAGTGCTGAAGTGAGAAGCCGAACAGAACGATAATTCTCAATTTACAATCACGGCAGCCATAATCACTCTGGGTGCCAGAACATGCCGGAACAATCCCAGAACATGCCAAACATGCCATAACTGCCAGAACAGCAAATGTTGTTATAAATTCTTCCCACTATCAACTTTCTGCGCTGATTCAGAAGAAACATTCAGACAAAAAAAAAAGAAAAGAACTTTTACGAGGAGAAAAATTTACTCAGAGTTACCTCCACTTGGGGGATACTTATCACCTCTTACTTAAGATAGACGAAAATAAGAATTAACAACCCTGTTAAGGCTAAGATCGGGTACTGAGTAACATGTCAGATAACATACGTGGAAGAATGATAATGAATTGCACGAGGTAGTGTGTACTGTCACCAAAATTTGTTAGCAATTCCCCGGCGATTGCGTTGAAATCTCAGCTATACTTGTTGCGAAGATATAGATGACCTTAAGTCTTTATTTTCGGGTTGTGGTATTTACCAGAGTAATGCCTGCGCCATTTCCCTTGCCTTATGGGCCAGAAAATTTCTGGAGTTACAGAAACTGCAACAATTTTACTTCTGTGAGTTCACTGTAAAAAGGAGGTTTAATATATTGGATATTATTATTATTATTATTATTATTATTATTATTATTATTATTATTATTATTATTATTATTTTGCATTTATGTGCTTCAGCGGTCTGAGTTCTTCCTGCATGGGCATCATACACAGTTTTTCACAGTTTAAGAAGAACCAACAGTCTTGCATCACCTGAGAACCAACCAGTCGTGCCATCACCCTGAGACCAACAGTCATGCATCCACCGTTGAGAACCAACAGACCCTTGCATCACCCTGAGGAACCAACAGGGCTTGCATAACCTGAGAACCAACAGTCTATGCATCACCCTGAGAACCAACAGTCTATGCATCAAACCTGAAACTCAATAGTCTTGCATCATCCCTGAGGACCAACAGTCTTGCTCACCCCTGAGAACCCAACAGCTGCATCAACCTGAGGACCAACAGCTTGCATCACACCTTGAAACCAACATCTGCATCCCTGAGAACCACAGCTTTTGGCATCACGTTGAGAACCAACAGGCTTGCATCACCCTGAGAACCACAGGCTTGCATCACCCTTGAGAACCAACGTCTTGCATCACCCTGAGAAACCAACATTCTTGCATCACCCTGAGACCAACAGCTTCATCACATTGAGAACTCAACAGTCTTGCATCACCCAGAGAACCAACAGGCTTGCATCACCTTGATAACCAATAGTCCTTGCAACCCTGAGAACCAACAGGCTTGCATCACCCTGAAACCAACAGGCTTGCATCACCGCACCTGTAGAACCAACACTTGCATCACCCTGAGAACCAACAGGACTTGCATCATCCTGAGAAACCAACAGGCTTGCATCGCCCCTGAGAAAACCCCCAAAACAGGCTTGCATCACCCTGAGAACAACGTCTTGCATCACCCGAGAACCAACGCTGCATCACCGTTGAGAACAACAGCTAGATCACCCTGATACCAACAGCTTGTATCCCCCTGAGAACCAACAAGGCCTTGCTTCACCCTGAGAACAACCAGCTTGCATCACACCGGCTGAGAACCAACTGCTTGCATCACCCGGAGAACCAACATCTTGCATCGCCCTGAGATCCAACAGGCTGCATCACCCTGAGAACCAACAGTCTTGCATCACCCTGAGAAACCAACAGGCTTGCATCACTTGAGACCAATAGTCTTGCATCACCCTGAGGACAACATTCTTGCATCATCACCCTGAGAACCAACAGTCTTGCATCAACCCTGAGGACCACAACAGGCTTGCATCACCTTGAAACCAACATCTTGCATCACCCTGAGAACCAACAGGCTTGCATCACTCTTGAGAACCAACAGCTGCATCACCCTGAGAACCACAGCTTGCATCCACCTTGAGAACCAACAGTCTGTGCATCACCTGAGAACCTCAGTCTTGCATCACCCTGAGGACCAAACAGGCTTTGCATCACCTTGAGAACAACAGTCTTGCAACACCCTGAGAACCAACAGGCTTGCATCACCTTGAGAACCAATAGTCTTGCATCACCCTGAGAACCAATAGGCTTGCATCACCCTTAGAACCAACAGGTGCTTGCATCACCCTGAGAACCCAAAGCTTGCATCAACCCTGAGAACCAACAGGCTGCATCATCCTGAGAACCAACAGGCTTGCATCGCCCTGAGGAACCAACAGCTTGCATCACCCTGAGATTCCAACCCCAGGTAGATCCGTGTGTGACTTGAGAAAGCCCACTGTGTGGGTGAAACGTTGTCAATAAAGGATCACATTATACTGCATTTGTGTTTATATTTCCATTGTGTCGGTATTTTATACCATTTATTACCAGAGCATGAGAATGGAGGAACCCTGCGGAAGGCCTACTGGCCCATACAAGGCAGGTCCTTATAAAAAGCACCCCTACTCAAAACTACCCAAGAATTTACTCCCGTACCCACGACACCTACCCTGCAGCCAGTGCTGCAGGGTAGGTCTATTCGAGGAGAAAAAAAGAGAAGTAAACAGAGTAGCTGTTAGTGACTACGAGTTGGTACGAGGGGAATCTGAGAAGCGGTTTTATATGTCTGGAAAGATTAAAGCACAAGCAAGAATCTTATTGCAGCTTAATATAGAAAAAAAAGAGAAATTGCTTAGTTGAAGATACTGTAAATGGAAGAAGGAATGCTCACGGTAGACGATAAAGGTAAGAAAGGAATTAAAAAGATCTGTTTACATTGGTACAATAAATGATGATGAGTTACACGGTAACCAAAAGAGATCAACACACATTAGAAGAAAAAAAGAGGAGCTGGACATAGACAATAGCATAGATACTCAACTTTTCAATTAGAGACGGTCCAGTCGTCGGGTAACTGGAGGCTGTTCCTACGTTTAAGAAAGGGATAAGACAAAAGCTGTTGAATTACAGGTAGACATCAGTTAATTGCATCTTTTCCTAAGTAATGGAGAAGATTGTGTAAGATAACCACAGTAATTAAGCTTAACCCCACTCCTGTTTATAATACTACTTAAATACTTATTAATAGTAAGTATCATGTGTTAAAATAAACAAACTCTCTACTCAGATTTTTAATGGAAAATATAGAATTACACTTTAATACCTATAATCTCTGCAAGGCTCATTCAGGGATACAACTAAGAGAGATTAATATAAATAATATAGGAGACTGAGTTTACAGAGAAGCGATAAGGTAAATGGTACTAGGCAGACTGGAATATTACAGAATAAGAGGGTCCAGAGCCTTCACCAACAGTTGATACCTCCGAGCTGCTATATGTCCACAGACATACAGCAGCACAACGCCCCATCATGGTTGCCGCCCTACAAGTTCTCCTCTCTCCTCACTAGTTCAGCTTATAAATAAACTTACCCTCTCCCTACTTCAGGTTTTCCCATGGGAACTCCACCATGTGCTCGCTTCTAGAGACTGAGAGTACCCTGTTAGATCTAGGGTGTGAGATATCTCACTCTAGACCCCAATTTTCACAAACAGCAATTGGATTCACAGGGCATTCACACATTTTCACACACACACACAAAATATTTATGACAGTCTCCATATCTCACAACAGTCAGGAGGAGGATACAGAGAGCTTTGAGAACAGTTTTTTTTTATAACTAATGCAGGTTCAAGAACGAGAAATCATGTTTGATGAACGTATTGTCATGGTTCCCTAAATGAAACCAACACTCAAGATATAAAATTAAGCAGTATGTATGGAGATCCAAATGTATTTCAATAGTATTATATACCGACAAGTATGTTAATAAGACTTAATATGTGGTTTGTGGCATTTTATCGAGTAGATATTTCGTCCACCAGGGACTTTCCAAGAGACCTGGAAAGAATATTCGGGAATATATTGAAGAGACAGGGGTGAAAGAGGGACGAGTGACCACTTGCAGTAATGTATTCACCCAAGTAAAAACTTTTTAAAAATAAATTTGTTGGTTGTAGCCGATCTCAGTCTTCTCCTATATTTTATGTAACAGCATTCAACCTGGGAGAAAAAGTCTGGTCACTGCTTCAGAAAAAAAATGAACCTGGTATCATATCACATGAAACGACCTAAGAAAAACCCCGAAGTGCATGCAGAGAGTGACGAAAAAAGGGCCTGAACTTTTAACGCAACACAGAGAACTATCGAACCCCCCGACCAAATTGTTATCGAGGAAGCGATACAGAGAACTGTTTTGTTTAGAATCTTTTCCCGAAAAAAACCCCCACTAACCCATCCTCAGAGATCATGTTCATTCCAAATATCAAGGGGTTTTATAAAAACTATTACACTGGATATGAAGCTTCTTTTACATAAACTAGTAAAAAAAACCCGAAGCGTATGATCCCCCAAAATTTTAAACCTGGAAGTATCCTCTTAGCAAAAAAAATGACTTCAGAAGAATCACCTCCATCTTTACAGTACATTTCATGTTTCTCCGTTATAAGTTCGCTCTCTTTTTATTTGACATTGTTTTTATTTAATAGGAGAGATCAAGAGACCAGAACATAAAAAACAAAGTAACGGGACCAGAGCCGAACTATATACCCGCAACCAAATCGTTGAGCTCGCATGCGCGCGCGCACATACATACAAATACACCCCCTTATACACACACACACGCACACACACCACACACACACACACACACAACACCACACACACACACAACACCAAACCACACCACACAACACACAACACACAACACACACACAAACACACACCACACACACACAAACACACACACACACACCCCGGGAATGGTTTCTTCCCTAATTGCCGAGAGAAAAATTTTGGCTACAAGCAACAGCAGGAAAAGGGTAATTTCCTGGATAATTAAACGGTGCGGTCCCCCCTGCTCTTCTCAACATGTATATATTCTACCGCAGGATGGGGAGAGAGAGAGAGAGGAGAGAGAGAGAGAGAAAAAGCCGTATATATGTCGTTACGATTCGTAAAATTGGTCAATTAGCAAAAACTCATTAATAATTAAGTCCTTTTTAAATTTTTTCTTTTTCATTTATTAATATATATAATAAATTAAAAAAATATATATATATATTATATTATATATAATATATATTAAATATTTTATAAATAATAATAAATTTTGTGTGCCGAATATGTAAAAAGGTCAATAGCAAGACCATTTAAAATTTAAATCCCTTTTTTAAAAATTTTCTCTTATACTTAAAGATATTTTTTTCATTAATGTTAAGTAAAAAATTTTTAAATTTTTCTCCAAAAGAATCTTGAAAACTTACCCAACCCCGATTATAACAAAACAATTTATTTTACCCCAACCCAACAAATATATTTTAGATTTTTTTTACAATAATTTAAAATAAGCAAACACAGTGAAATTTTTTTTTCGTTAGTTCAGAATGATTTTTGGCCCAATTATTGCATACACAATTTTCACTTGTCCTATATGGGAAGATGAGCGTTGCTATTTAAACCAAGATCGCAAGTTCTGCCTATTCGGCACGACATATATATATATATATAATATATATATATATATATATATATATATATAAAATATATATATATATATATATATATATAAAATATATATATATATATATATATATATATTATGCAAAACAACCACTGTGAAAGAATATAGAAATTCCAAGCGCTTTCGTGACTATTCACATTATCAAGGACCAATGATATATATATATATATATAATATATATATATATATATATTATATATATATATATATATATATAAATATTATATATATATATATATATATATAATATATAATATTTTATATATATATATATATATATATATATATATATATATATATTATTATAATATATATATATATATATATATATATTTATATATATATATATATATATATATATATATATATATATATATATATATATAATATATATATATATACTGTATATATATATATATGTATATTCAGGTTAATGTAAAAAACTATTAATAATTTTGTACGAAAAGAACCTTTGAAAATTTACCTAACCTTATTATAACATGAGCAATTTAATTTAGCCTAATTCAACTAAACATGTTTTGGATAAGTTTACAGTAGTTTATTAATAAACAAACACAATGAAATATAATTTTTTCTTAGTAAATTCAGAATGATTTTTGAAATTTATTGTATACACAAATTTTCGCTTGCCTTATTCGGCAAGAAGAGCGTTGTTATTTAAACCTAAATGGCAAGTTTTGTCTATACTGCACGACATATATATATATATATATATATATATATATATATATATATATATATATATATATATATATATATATATATATATATATAATATATATACAAGGAATTCGCAAGAGCAGGCGAAAATATACACAAACACTGATCTCTGGCTAAAGGAGACTCGAACCTACGAACCTTGGAACAAGGTATGAAGTGCCTTACCATTCTCACCACACTGGACCAATACCTTGGCGTCCAGCTTGCGCTAGACTTTGATCCAAGCAGCCAGCTTTCAGGGAGGAGGCTTACAGCTTTTCATCTCATCCCCTGCATGCATCAGCCTTACTAGAGACTTTAACAATGCAAGGAATTCGCAAGAGCAGGCGAATATACACAAATACTGATCTCGGGCTGAAGGAGACTCGAACCTACGAACCTTGGAACTAGGTACGCAAGCTGGACGCAAGGTATTGGTCCAGTGTTTTGAGAATGGTATAGCGCTGCGTACCTTGTTCCAAGGTTCGGAGGTTCGAGTCTCCTTCAGCCAGAGATCAGTGTTTATGTATATATAATATATATATATATATATATATATAAATATATATATATATATATAATATATATATATATGTATATAATATATATATATATATATATATATATATATATATATATATATATATATATATATATATATAAATGGCAACATTCGTACACACAATGGATGTCTAGTCTCCGGGAGAGCGCAAATGGGAACATCCGAAAGCCCTTCACAGCAGACAGAGCTGACAGCTACCCTGACATCACCTCTAATGAGGACCTAAAATCTGCAATCAGATTAACATCTACCCGGACGCTGAGACACATCCCCAAGCAGCTCACCTCAAGTTTCTAGCAAATTCGCTGACCTCTTGAAAAAAGTCAACGATGCCCCTGCAAACAACGAATCGTGGCACTACCTATTGTTATATGGCAATGTCTATATGGCTGTCCCCAACAAGGACTAGCAAGTCACTAGCAACATCTGTTATCAGGGCAATAAATGCCATTCCCTAGAGATGACAACCCAATCCGTCTTCCCTCTAGAGCGACAATCACCACAGGGCAAATGCCAAAAACGCCTGACGCCTCAAATATCGGAGCTCAAATTAGCAAAAAAAATAGAAGAGGGTAATACTACAGGAGCACTGAGGCTTATAACCAGTGAGGATACCATCGCTCCTAAGGACGTCATTACAGCACAAGTCCTGAAGAACAAACATCCGCCCAGGGCTCCCAGGACCAACATTGACCTCCCTGACATAGCAGCAGGTGAAGAACATTTAACCTTTCACGATGCTGATGTGTATAAAGCTGCTATGTCATTTCCAAAGGGGCTCAGCAGGAGGTTTCACCCCTTTAAGGGCACAACACTTAAAACAAATGCTCACTCCAGCACTTGGTGATGCTTCAGAGAGGTTGCTGTCTGAACTCACTAAATTTTCCAATGTGTGCCTGGTCGGCAGTGTCCCGGAGTCTTCTTTGGTGCCTCACTATGTGCCCTCCGAGAAAAGGATGGGGGAATCAGGCCATTGCAGTGGGCAACAAACACCCTTCGGCGCATAGTCCCCAAGGCTGCAGTAAGAATGGTGAGTCAAGAGGATACCTTAATGCCGAAACCAATTCAGCTCGGTTTTGGTGTTCAACAAGGCTGTGAAGCAGCTGCCCACGCAGCACGAGTATACATCAACAACATTTCAGATGAAAAAGCCTTGATCAAATTGGATTTTTCCAATGCTTTCAATTTAGCCAGAAGGGATGCTGCTTTCCAAGCAGTATCTACATACTTCCCTTCCCTCTATCCTTTCATACAATCGTGTTATAGTGTGACTTCTAAAAATATTGTTTGAGGATCATAAAATTGACTTGAGTGAGGGTGCAACAGGAAGACCCTCTCGCCCCTTTTTTTTCTGTCTGGTCATCAAGGAGGTCACAGAAGCGCTCTTCAGTGATCTCAATATCTGGTTCTTGGATGATGGTACCCTAGCTGGTGCTAAAGAATCTCTCCTAGAAGACATCAGAAAAATTCAAGACATTGGAGAGAGCCTGGGTCTATCTTTAAACCCCATCAAATGTTAAATAATTTCTACCAATCGACAGATGATCCAGAATTTTAGTGCTGTTTTACCAGGTGCACGAGCCATTAATCCAGCAAACAACACTCTCCTTGGTGCTCCTCTTAGGCCCAGTGCCATTGATCTGATCCTAGAAAAGAAAATCTCAGACCTCAGGAAGATGGAAGGCAGGATGAAAGACATCGATACTCATGATGCCTTCTACCTGCTCACCATTTCCTTGTCAATCCCAAAACTTACCTACTTCCTGAGATGCTCCCCAGCCTTCAGGAGTCCGAAACTCAAGGAACATGGCTCTCTCCTTAAGATCATGCTAGAGAGTGTGTTGTGGCTTTCCCCCAAAGATGGACAGTGGTTGCAAGCCTCACTTCCAGTCAGGCTTGCGGGGTTGAGTGTAAGCAGATCCTCCCAAACTGCCCAACCAGCTTTCCTATTCTCTTCCAAAGCATCAACAAGGTAATAAAGCAGATTCTCTGGACAACTTCAGTGACTCAGCAGGAATACGGGACCCTGGCTATGACAATCCCGTCACTGAATGGGGGACTCTCGCTGCCCCAGCACCAAAACTTATTGCAGCACTGGCCTACAAACAGTCGAGTTGCGATGGTCCCATCGCTGAAAATGTGCTTGCTAACATGCTTAGGGATGTAACATCAGACAGGGAGATTGCCCATCTCCAAGCTGTGAGTGCATATCACTCTGGGGACCTTCTCCAAACAGTTTCCATTTCGGCAATGGGAATGCGCCTCGATCCTAAGACTCTCCGTATTGCAGTGGCTCTCTGCCTCGCTGCCCCAGTTCACACGGAATATATGTGTATTTGCGGCGATGTGCAAGCCTACCAATATGATCTACATAGTCTTAACTGCTCCAAAACCAAGGGTTGCCACGCAAGACACAATGAAGTCAACGACTTCATACAGAGAAGCCTTTCTGCAGCTAGAAGCCCAGCTGAGAGAGAGCCCCGATCACTAGGAGCCACAATACCACACCCAGCAAACCAGCCTGGTGGGATCACCATCTATCCTTGGAAGAATTGAAGCTCTTAGCATGGGACTGTACCTGCGTGTCGATGCTGGCTGACACCTACATCCATCACAGTGTTGGGCGACAGGGAGGGGCTGCTGACCACAGGGAGGAGTACAAGATAGGCAAGTACAGAGACTTAAGCCAACAGTATCAATATGTCCCTGTGGAGTCAGAGACCTTGGATCATGGGGAAAAAACTCTACATGATTTCTTAAAGAACTGGATTCCAGACTCATCGATGCTACCATGGACTCAAGGGCGGTCACTTTCATGTTCCAGCGCCTCAATGTGGCCATCCAGAGGGTAAATGCTTTCTGCATACTTGGGTCGCGTCCAGCTTCGGAGGAGCAGGACGAGATTCACAATCTTGATAATAATATACCAATGTATTCACGAATGTATATTTTTGTCAGTGTATTCTGTTTATAAATAAAAATTTACACAGAGTACAGAACGTAGGGTGTTAGGGGAAGAGAATTCAAACACCTCTGGGTGAGAACCTTGAGTTTTCTCTGAATTACCTTTATTCTCTTCTCAGAGGACGAGGGTCCCCAGTTTAGTTGTAGAGGTGGTAACTCCATATATATATATATATATATATATATATATATATATAATATATATATATATATATATATATATATTATTGTAACCACGAACAAGTGATATTGATTAATAACAACACTGCGCTAGACAAGGATCGAACCCGTGTTGTACGGGCCTGACTCATGGTAAGCGAGAACCACATGATGCTTTAAACCACAGGACCACTCAGCCCTACAAGAATGGCACAGCCAGCACAAAGCTAGCTGTTGGCCGCCATCCCGAGGGCATACGGAGGTGTGGGAGCTTCTAAGCTAATTTAATTTTCATCCCTGTTTGGTGTACTAGCCTCACGAGCACCATTATATATTATTGTAACCACGAACGAGTGATATGATCAATAACAACACTGTGCTAGCCAAGGCCCTTAAAGCGTCATGTGGTTCTCGCTTACCATGAGGCAGGCTAGTACAACATGGTTTCGATCCTTGGCTAGCACAGTGTTGTTAATTGATCAATATCACTCGTTCGTGGTTACAACAATATATAAATACTGCTCGTGAGGATAGTACACCAAACAGGGATGAGAATGAAATTAGCTTAGAAGCTTCACACCTCCGTATGTCCTCGGATGGCGACCCAACAGCTAGCTCTGCGCTGGCTGCGCCATTCTTGTAGGGTTTGGTGGTCCTGTGGTTTAAAGCGTCATGTGGTTCTCGCTTACCATGAGGCAGGCCAGTACAACATGTATTCGAATGCTTGGCTAGCGCAGTGTTGTTATTGATATAATATATATAAATATAATATATATATATATTATATATATATATATATATATATATATATATATAATATATAAGTGAGTGTGTGTCGTTCCGAATAGGTAAAACTTGCAGATTTTTGCTTAAATAGCAACACTCTCCTTGCCAAATAACCGAAAGCGAAAATTTGTGCATTCAATAATTTCGCAAAATTGTTCTGAACCTAACGGAAAAAATTATATTTCAATGTGTTTATTTATTAATAATTTTTGTAAACTTATCTGAAAAATATAAAAGGCTAGTAA
>NW_026509074.1:0-11324 GCF_026875155.1 Cherax quadricarinatus
CCCAAAAAAACTTTATGATGGTAAAATATTTTGGATCATCAAAAAAAATATTTTGTGATCATTGAAAAATTTTCCATGATGGTTAAAATCTTTCTGCATGGTAAAATATTTTATATCATCATATAAAATAATTTACCATCATTGAAAATTTTTCCAAAATGGTTAAAATCTTTCTATGACAGTAAAATATTTTGGATCATCAAAAAAAATATTTTGTGATCATTGAAAATTTTTCCATGATGGTTAAAATCTTTCTATGATGGTAAAATATTTTATATCATCATATAAAATAATTTACTATCATTGAAATTTTTTCCAAAATGGTTAAAATCTTTCTATGATGGAAAAATATTTTGGATCATCAAAAAAAATATTTTGTGATAATTGAAAACTTTTCCATGATGGTTAAAATCTTTCTAAGATGGTAAAATATTTTATATCATCATATAAAATAATTTACCTACATTGAAAATTTTTCCAAAATGGTTAAAATCTTTCTAAGATGGTAAAATATTTTGGATCATCCAAAAAAATATTTGGTGATCATTGAAAATTTTTCCATGATGGTTAAAATCTTTCTATGATGGTAAAATATTTTATGTCATCATATAAAATAATTTACCATTATTGAAAATTTTTCCAAAATAGTTAAAATCTTTCGATGATGGTAAAATATTTTTGGTCATCAAAAAAATATTTTGTGGTCATTGAAAATTTTTCCATTATGGTTAAAATCTTTCTATGAAGGTAAAATATTTTATGTCTTCATCTAAAATAATTTACCATCATTGAAAATTTTTCCAAAATGGTTAAAATCTTTCCATGATTGTAAAATATTTTGGATCATCAAAAAAAATATTTTGTGATCATTGAAAATTTCTCCATGGTGCTTAAAACCTTTCTATGATTGTAAAATATTTTGGATCATGAAAAAAAATATTTTGTGATCATTGAAATTTTTTCCATGATGGTTAAAATCTTTCTACATGGTAAAATATTTTATATCATTATATAAAATAATTATCCATCATTGAAATTTTTTCCAAAATGGTTAAAATATTTCTATGATGGTAAAATATTTTGGATCATCAAAAAAAATATTTTGTGATCATTGAAATTTTTCCATGATGGTTAAAATCTTTCTCTGATGGAAAAATATTTTATATCATCATAAAAAATAATTTACAATCATCGATAATTTTTCCAAAATGGTTAAAATCTTTCTATAATGGTAAATTATTTTGGATCATCATACAAAATATTTTGTGATCATTGAAAATTTTTCCATGGTGGTTAAAACCTTTCAATGATGGTAACATATTTTATTTCATCATATAAAATAATTTATCAACATAGAAAGATTTTTCATGATGCCAAAAGTCAGGTAAAAAAAATAGTTGTTTTATCAAGGCTATCTAGTCAGACAAGTCTCTGCCCACACCTACCCAGATGATATAAAATAATTTTCCATCATAAAAAAATTTTTCATAATGCCAAGAGTCAGGTGAAAAAAAACAGTGGTTTTATCAAGGCTATCGAGTTATACAAGTCTCTGTTTAGCTTAACACCCACACCTACCCACCCTCCACAAGAACAATTGAAAATTTTCCCAATTTGTTAAAATCTTTCCATGGTTGTAAAATATTTTGGATCATCAAAAAAAACATTTTGTGATCATTGAAAATTTTTCCATGATGGTTAAAATCTTTCTATGATGGTAAAATATTTTATATCATCATATAAAAAAATTTACTATCATTGAAATTTTTTCCAAAATGGTTAAAATCTTTCTATGATGGAAAAATATTTTGGATCATCAAAAAAAATATTTTGTGATAAATGAAAATTCTTCCATATGGTTAAAATCTTTCTAAGATGGTAAAATATTTTTATGTTATAATAAAAAAAAAATTTAATTTTTTTTACCATCATTGAAAATTTTTCCAAAATTGTTAAAATATTTCTATGATTGTAATATATTTTCGATCGTCAAAAAAAATATTTTTTGATCATTGAAAATTTTTCCATGATAGTTAAAATCTTTCTATGACGGTGAAATATTTTGAATCGTCATGTAAAATAATTTACCATCATATAAAGATTTTTCATAAAGCCAAAAGACAGGTAAAAAAAAATAGTGGTTTTATCAAAGTTATCCAGTCAGACAAGTCTCTGTTTAGCTTAACACCCATAGCTACCCAGATGATATAAAATAATTTTCTATCAGAAAAGTTTTTCATAATGCCAAAAGTCAGGTAAAAAAAATAGTGGTTTTATCAAGGCTATCCAGTCAGACAAGTCTCTGTTTAGCTTAACACCCACACCTACCCACCCTCCACAAGAACAAATGAAAATTATTCCAAAATGGTTAAAATCTTTCTATGATGGTAAAAATATTTTATATTATCAGATAAAATAATTTACCACCATAGAAAGATTTTTCATAATGCCAAAAGTCAGGTAAAAAAAAAAGTGGTTTTATCAAGGCTATCTAGACAGACAAGTCTCTGTTTAGCTTAACGCCCACAGCTACCCAGATGACATAAAATAATTTACCATAATGAAAATTTTTCCAAAATGGTTAAAATCATTCTAAGGTGGTAAAATATTTTGGATCATTAAAAAAAATATTTTGTGATCACTGAAAATTTTTCCATGATGGTTAAAATCTTTCTATGAAGGTAAAATAATTTATATCATCATATAAAATAATTTACAATCTTTGAATTTTTTTCCAAAATTGTTAAAATCTTTCAATGATGGAGAAATATTTTGGATCATCAAAAAAAATATTTTCTGATCATTGAAAATTTTTCTATTATGGTTAAAATCTTTCTATTATGGTAAAATATTTTATATTATCAGATAAAATAATTTACCACCATAGAAAGATTTTTTCATAATGCCAAAAGTCAGGTAAAAAAAATTGTGGTTTTATCAAGGCTATCCAGTCAGACAAGTCTCTCTTTATCATAATAAACACACCTACCTAGATGATATAAAATAATTTACCATCATGAAAATTTTTCCAAAATGGTTAAAATCTTTCTATGATGGTAAAATATTTTGAATCATCAAAAAAAATATTTTGTGATCATTGAAAATTTTTCCATGATGGTTAAAATGTTCCTATGATGATAAAATATTTCATATCGTCATAAAATAATTTATTATCATTGAAAATTTTTCCAAAATGGTTAAATCTTTCTATAATAGTAAATTATTTTGGATCATCAAAAAAAATATTTTGTGATTTTTGAAAATTTTTCCATGATGGTTAAAATCTTTCTATGATGGTAAATATTTATATTAACATCATATAAAATAATTTACATTCCTTGAAAATTTTTCCAAAATGGTTAAAATCTTTCTATGATGGTAAAATGTTTTGGATCATCCAAAAAAATATTTTGTTATCATGGAAAATTTTTCCATGATGGTTAAAATCTTTCTATGATGGTAAAATATTTTATATCATCATACAAAATAATTTACCATCATTGAAAATTTTTCCAAAATGGTTATAATCTTTCTATGATTCTAAATTATTTTGGATCATCAAAAAAAAATATTTTGTGATCATTGAAAATTTTTCCATGGTGTTTAAAACCTTTCTATGATGGTAAAATATTTTATATCACCATATAAAATAATTTCTCATCATAGAAAGATTTTTCATACTGCCAAAAGTCAGGTAAAAAAAAAATAGTGGTTTTATCAAGGTTATCCAGTCAGACAAGTCTCTGTTCATCTTAAAACACCCATACACTACCAAGATGATATAAAATATTTTCTATATCATAGAAAAATTTTTCAATAATACCAAAAGTCAGGAAAAAAAGTGGTTTTATCAATGCTATTAAGTCAGACAAGACCCTGTTTAGCTTAACACCCACATATACCCACCCTCCACAAGAACAAATGAAAATTTTTCCAAAATGGTTAAAATCTTTCTATGATGGTAAAATATTTTGGATCATCAAAAAAAATATTTTGTGATCATTGAAAATTTTTCCATGATGGTTAAAATCTTTCTATGACAGTAAAATATTTTGGATCATACAAAAAAATATATTTTGTGATCATTGTAAATTTTTCCATGAGGTTTAAAAATCTTCTATGATGGTAAAATATTTTATATCATCATATAAAATACTTTTTTACTATCATTGAAATTTTTTCCAAAAATGGTTAAAATCTTTTCTATGATGGAAATATATTTTTGGATCATCAAAAAAAATATTTTGTGATCATTGAAAATTTTTCCATGATGGTTAAAATCTTTCTAAGATGGTAAAATATTTTATATCATCATATATAATAATTTACTATAACATTAAAATTTTTTCCAAAATGTTAAAATCTTTCTAAGATTGGTAAAATATTTTTGGATCATCCAAAAAAATATTTGGTGGACATTGGAAATTTTTCCATGATGGTTAAAAATCTTCTATGATGGTAAAAATATTTTATGTCATCATATAAAATAATTACCAATTAATTGACAAAATTTTTCCAAAATGGTTAAATCTTTCGATGAAGGTAAAAATTTTTCGTCATCAAAAAAATTTTGTGGTCAATGAATAATTTTCCATTATGGTTAAAATCTTCTATGAAGGTAAAATATTTTATTCTTCATTAAAATAATTTACCATCGTATGAAAATTTTTTCCAAAATGGTTAAAACCTTTACCAATTGTAAAATATTTTGGATCATCATAAAAAAAAAATATTTTGTGATCATTGAAAATTTTTCCAGGTGCTTAAAATCTTCTATGATTGTAAAATATTTTATGTTATATAAAATAATTTACGATCATAGAAATATTTTTCATAATGCAAAAGTCAGGTAAAAAAAATAGTTGTTTTATCATGCTATCAGTCAAGACAAGTCCTCTGTTTAGCTTAACATACCCACAACCTACCCACCCTCCACAAGAACAAATGAAAATTTTTTTCCATCGCGAAATTGGTTTTAAAATCTTTCTATTGATTGTCAAATATTTTGGATCATCAAAAAAAATATTGTGATCATTGAAAATTTTTCCATGATGGTTAAAATCTTTCTACATGGTAAAATATTTTATATCCATTATATAAAATAATTATCCACATAGAAATTTTTTTTCCAAAATGGTTAAAATATTTCTATGATGGTAAAATATTTTGGATCATCAAAAAAAAAATATTTTGTGATCATTGAAAATTTTCCTTGATGGTTAAAATCTTCTGGATGGAAAAATAACTTTATAACATCATAAAAAATAATTTACAATCATCGATAATTTTTCCAAAAGTTTAAAAATCTTCTATAATGGTAACTTATTTTTGGATCATCATACAAATATTTTGTGATCATTGAATTTTTTTCCATGATGGTTTAAAACCTTTCAATGATGTAACATTTTTATTTCATCATATAAAATAATTTTTCAAATAGAAGATTTTTTTCATGATATGCCAAAAGTCAGGTAAAGAAAAATAGTTGTTTTAATCAAGGGCTACTAGTCAGACAATCTCTTTTCTGCCCATTACCTACCCAGATGATATAAAATAATTTTCCATCATAGAAAATTTTTTCATAATACCAAAAGTCAGGTGAAAAAAAAAGTGGTTTTATCAAGGCTATCGAGTTATACAAGTCCTGTTTAGCTTTAACACCCCACACCTACCCACCCTCCACAGAAATTGAAAATTTTCCAATTTTGTTAAAATCTTTCCATGATTGTAAAATATTTTGGATCATCAAAAAAAACATTTTATGATCATTGAAAATTTTTCCATGATGGTTAAAATCTCTCTATGATAGTAAAATATTTTATATCATCATATAAAATAATTTACTATCATTGATTTTTTTTCCAAAATAGTTAAAATCTTTCTATGATGGAAAAATATTTTGGATCATCAAAAAAAATATTTTGTGATAATTGAAATTTTTTCCATGATGGTTAAAATCTTTCTAAGATGGTAAAATATTTTATATTATCATATAAAATAATTTACAATCATTGAAAATTTTTCCAAAATGGTTAAAATCTTTCTATGATTGTAATATATTTTCGATCGTAAAAAAAATATTTTGTGATCATTGAAAATTTTTCCATGATAGTTAAAATCTTTCTATGATGGTGAAATATTTTATATCATCATATAAAATAATTTACCATCATATAAAGATTTTTCATAAAGCCAAAAGTCAGGTAAAAAAAAAATAGTGGTTTTATCAAAGTTATCCAGTCAAACAAGTCTCTGTTTAGCTTAACACACATAGCTACCCAGATGATATAAAATAATTTTCTATCATAGAAAAATTTTTCATAATGCCAAAAGTCAGGTAAAAAAAATAGTGGTTTTATGAAGGCTATCCAGTCAGACAAGTCTCTGTTTAGTTTAACACCCACACCTACCCACCCTCCACAAGAACAAATGAAATTTTTCCAAAATGGTTAAAATCTTTCTATGATGGTAAAATATTTTGGATCATCAAAAAAAATATTTTCTGATCATTGAAAATTTTTCCATGATGGTTAAAATCTTTCAATGATGGAAAAATACTTTATATCATCAGATAAAATAATTTACAATCATCGATAATTTTTCCAAAATGGTTAAAATCTTTCTATGATGGTAAATTATTTTGGATCATCAAACAAAATATTTTGTGATCATTGAAAATTTTTCCATGGTGGTTAAAATCTTTCAATGATGGTAAAATATTTTATTTCATCATATAAAATAATTTACCAACATAGAAAGATTTTTCATGATGCCAAAAGTCAGGTAAAAAAAATAGTTGTTTTATCAAGGCTATCAGTCAGACAAGTCTCTGCCCACACCTACCCAGATGATATAAAATAATTTTCCATCATAGAAAAATTTTTCATAATGCCAAAAGTCAGGTGAAAAAAAACAGTTTTTTTATCAAGGCTATCGAGTTATACAAGTCTTGTTTAGCTTAACACCCACACCTACCCACCGTCCACAAGAACAATTGAAAATTTTCCCAATTTGTTAAAATCTTTCCATGATTGTAATATATTTTGGATCATCAAAAAAAACATTTTGTGATCATTAAAATTTTTTTTCCCCATTATGTTGAAACAGTTGATTTGGGCAATTTCTTGTGCTAATGGGATAGAATGAAGTAATACTAGTGAAATAGCTAAGAATTTGGCCAACTGGAATAATTTTAATTGTCTTAAAATGGAGTCAAAGTCGGCAAAAAACCGATTCATAAATATCGCTGACACCTAAAAAAATTCGTGAGAGCAAAATTTTCGTCATTTTTTTCATAAAATTTTCGAAATTTTTTTTTTTTTCCCTTCAAAAAAAGTTTTTCTAGCTTTTAGAAAAAAAAAAAAACAAAATCTTTTTTTTTTTAAAATTTTTTGGGGCCCCGGTGTGCACTTTAAATTTTGGGCCCCTTTGGGCCCTGATAGGGTTTTTGCCCAATTTATTGCTAAATTAAAAATATGTTTTGTGAAAACTTGTTATCTTAATTTTTTATATGCATTTGTACATGGAAAAAGAAAAAGTTTCCCCTTTAAGGCAAATTTTCCCCTTTACAGCGCAAACCGGAAAACCCAACCTTTCCTTATAAAAGGGGCCCTTCTATATTTAACTTTAAAATTTTCCAAATGTTTGTCTAATTTTTTCTGCTAGTGCTCCCAACATAGTTTTACATTTTTTTTTTCCCTGCCTCCCAAAATTTTGGCATGATTGGCCCGAGATGCCTGGGGCAGATAAAAATGGGTCTTACACTCGGTGTCACAGTATTTAAAAAATTTTGGGACCTTTTAGTACCTTTTGGCAATAGCTTTGGGAAAAAGCCAAGGATTCACTGATTTCATGTCATATTAAAAAACTCCCCTTTTTTAAGGGGGAAAATGATTGGGTGTGGCCCCAAGTGGTCGAGGGTATATCAAAAACCCCGATAATAACCCATGTGTAACATTTGGCAACATCCTTTCACTTTTTTTCCACCGGCCAAACCTTTTTTAATCTGTCTGTTTTTTCTTCTATCTGCCCATTCTTTTCTGTCTATACTCTGTCTATATCACTGTCTGTTCTCTGTCTTTTGTCTGCTCTGTCTCTCTCACATGTACAACATAAGTACAGTTAAAAATACATAGTGTAACCCTTTCCTAGGATAACCCCCAAAATTTCCCGGGGAAGTGGTTACATGTTGTAGATAAGACATAAACATACTTGCAACTCGGGGCAAAAATAATATGCATTTTCCCCTTCATAAAAAATCGAAAGTTGGGTACTGCATCATGTTAATACCTGTTGGTTTTTTTAAACTGCTATCTAAGACTGAGAGACAAGCAATAGAAAGACACCCCAAAACACAGGCAGACAAAAGACAGGCATAAAAGGCAGATGAATGCCCAGACCCCAAAGGCAGACAAAAAAACTGAGACTCACAGCAGGGCAAAAACAGATATTGGGGAGAGCTAGACGAATAAATTGTTTGTGTGTAAAAATTTAAAACAAAGCCAGGGGTTTCCCCCAGCAGTGTACTATCATTGTGTCCTCCACTACTTTTCCCTGTCAGTAGTTTTAAATGGCATTTTTCATAAACACCATGCTTCAAAGAAATTTTCCCCTTTTTTTTTTCATGTCTAAGAAAATTTTCTGGACCTTAAATAAATTTGTATAAAATTTCTTTACAATAGTATATGGGCAAAGGGTGAAAAAGTACACCTGTCAGTGCGATTGTGACTATTTGAGTACTATTTCAGTACCTAATATTAGTGTCAGAACCAAGATTGGCTATGAAGTCACAAGAACTCTTATAAAGTGTAATTATCAAAACATAAAAATTATATAAATCAAAATAAAAACGAGAAAATAGTATATCGGCTACACTTCTGCAAGCGGTAGGACTCCATGTTGCTGTCAGATGAGCATCCAGCGCCAACTTTATGGTCTTACATCTCGGTAAGTACTGATCCTATAATTTTTTTTTTTTTTTGGCTTATAACACACAAAAAATTGCCCTCTTTAATTTAAAAAAAAATCAAAATATTCAGAGCGCTGGCAGTGAAAACGTAGATTTACGTTTGGTCAGTTTAAAGGTTAAAAGTGACAATTTTATTTAGTGAAACATTGATAACAGAGAAAACAAAAAATTGTTTTTAGTTCAATATGTTGTGTTGGTAATGGTGGAATATAATACTAAACTGACTCATCTTCCTATTGCAGAAGTATTTTGTGGAAGACTACCAGGTTGTATCTTCCCAGGCACTACATCTTCAGTATTTCAAGAAGCACCAGTGTAAATGTTTTGAACAACAACTGATATTGCAGAAGTATTTTGTGGAAGACTACCAGGGTGTATCTTCCCAGGCACTACATCTTCAGTATTTTGAGAAGCACCAGTGTAAATGTTTTTAACAACAACTGATATTGCAGAAGGATTTTGTGGAAGACTACCAGGGTGTATCTTCAGTACTTCAAGAAGGACATCACTTGATATTCTTGTGATTTTTTAACTAGCTAAGTATTACTAATTAAACCATTTTCCTTTTAATATTGGGAATTCTATCTAACAGTTGCATCGCAGTTCATAGAAAAATACAAGTTAGTAATACAGTAATTAAAAATTTTCAAAAAAATGTGTGTAAAGAGAAGAGAAAATAAAAATGCTGTTGAGTGTATCTGCAGTGTTGTAGTACATATATTAATCTTTTAACACGCACAACAAAAATTATGCTAGTCTTTTAACACACAAAATAAACTTTATTACTGCTCATAAGAAGGAAAACTTTTCACTAAAAATATCATAACATGGAAATATGTTCATAAGGAAAACTGTGTTCTGTATCCAAAATAATTAAAAAAAAGACCTTGAAATACACATGAGAGTATATAAGGAAGATTTCCTATACTTTCTGTTGAATGACTAAAATATTTTAAAATGAAATACCTTCTTTTGAAAAATATGAAAAACATAAAGAACATAAACCATATCAGTGCTCTGAGTGTCTGAAATATTTTAGTAAAAAAAAGCCATCTTGTGACACTATTAGTAATACAGGAGATAAACCTTTTCAATGTTCGTGTGCGAAATGTTTTAGTAAAAAAAGGCCATCTCGGACACATTGCGGTCATACAGGAGATAAACCATATCAGTGCCCCAAAGTGTCTGAAATGTTTTTACGTAAAAGGCCATCTTGTGACACATAGGGAAGAAAACATACGGAAAAAATAAACCTATCAAGTTCAGGTGTCTGAAATGTTTATGTAAAAGGGTCTTGTGACACATATCAGTACAACAAAGATAAACCTACCCAGTGCTCCGAGTTTTGAAATGTTTTGGTAAAAGGTGCTCTTGTGAGACATACCGAGTACTACAGAAATAAAGCATATCAGTCCCCTGATGCGGATTTTTTTACTTTTAAAATACAATTTGTGAGCTAATATGCAATACATACGGGAGAAAAACCGTATCAGTTTTCGTATGTACAAAAAAGTTTTGTGTAAAATGCAACTTGTGAGAATATGCGAGTACATACAGGAGATAAACCATATCAGTGTCTGAGTGTCTGAAATGTTTTGTTTAAAAAGGCCATCTTTTTACACAATGCAGTACATACGGGTGAAAAACCATATCATGTTGATTCTTAAAGTTTTCGGTAAAGACCATCTTATGAAACATTTTCGAGTACATACCAGAGATAAACCAATATTTTTTCATTGGGGCCTGAAATTTTTAGTGTAAAGGCGTCTTTTAACACCCCCTGGAGTACATACAGGAGAAAAGATTCAGTGTTCAGATGTCGAAAAAATTTTAATGTAAAAGGGAATCGGGGGGGCCACATGCAAAATACATACCGGAGATAAACCATATCGTG
Organism: Cherax quadricarinatus; assembly: GCF_026875155.1. NCBI lineage: Eukaryota > Metazoa > Arthropoda > Malacostraca > Decapoda > Parastacidae > Cherax > Cherax quadricarinatus. The sequence continues at coordinate 10,863 of NW_026509074.1, forward strand.
TTCAGGTGTCTGAAAGTTTTGTGTAAAAAGGGCCCTCTTGTGAGCACATAGCGAGTACAACAGGTTATAAACCATATCATGCTCTGAGGCTTAAAGTTTTGTTAAAAAGACCTCTTGTGAAACTATGCAGTACATACAGGATAAACCATATCTCTCCGAGTTCTTAAATTTTTTAGTGTAAAAGACCATCTTGTGAAACATAGCAGTACATACTGGGGGATAAACCATATCAATGTTCGTGTCCTGAAATGTTTTAGTGTAAAAGGGCAGTCTTTTGAAAACTGCGAGTACATACAGGAGATAAACCATATCAATGTTTTGGTTTTCTGAAATGTTTTAAAACAAAAAAGGCATCTTTTTATACATAAAGCGAGTACATACAGGAGATAAACCATATCATGTTTTAGAGGTCTGAAAAATTTAGTCACAAGGCAGTCTTGTGACACATTTTGGGGGAGTACA
>NW_026509075.1:0-14033 GCF_026875155.1 Cherax quadricarinatus
ATTGTTCTTTTCAGCACAAAAATATTTTACTCGAGAGGAAGTGTATTTTGATTACGTGATTAATTTATTTTGTTTTAAACGCCTATACAAACTTAATAACTAAAAATTTATACCTCTAACTTAATAAATTTATTAAATTTTAATTTCTCTATTAGTACCTACCAGTTGTAATTAAAAAGTATTGAATCATATTTGAATTTAAGGATAATGGACAAGGATACTGTATTGTTAGGAAAACCCAGTAACGGGCTGGTGAGGGGGGGTCCCGCCTGGAGATTTCGTTTTGGCGTTTTTTTGAAAAAAGGGGGTTGGGATTTTGTAAGGGTGTTGGGGAAAATTGTCCGTTTTGACATCTAAACTCTTGATCAAAAACCTTTGAGACTTTCCTAATCTGAAGACTTTGAGTTTAGTTTTTGTACAAACATCCCAGGAGATGTATGAAACCTGACGAGTCTCTTGATCCAAGGAGATGGAAATCTTTTTTTTGAGCTTAACTCTAAGAAAAAAAACACTAAAATTCCATAAATTATAGTTCCCAAATCCTCGAGTACTTTTAAATTTCGTGATGTATGCCAAAAGTGAAACAGTTTAATTGATACTTGTTTTGAGTTAAGTACATTAAAACTTCAACGTGTTGGAAAGTACCAAAATACCCGGGTGGACGTATAACAGGAATTACACGGCAGAAATGTCGAGCGTTAATTTAAAAGTATATTATTTCCTGCTCATTCAGAGATGTCTTTTAGGATTCGATTCAGAAAAGCCAGTGCCCAAAATTAGAAGAGACTCTTTTTTGAGGGAAAAGAGAACTAAGGCAAAATGTCTGACCTATGAACCCCGCTACACCTTCCCGCCTCACTGACACAATAGTACAGATGTAGCTGGTTGGATGCCCAAAACCAAATAAGTACACGTACTACACCTGTATCTACTTACATAGCAGTCTGACACTCTAGAGCGGCTGGACGAAGTGCCCGGGGACCAAGGACCGTCCAACCACGTTAGATTCCTTCTACCCATTACCAAGGCCCTATCTCTCAGGACATTTTTGAGATTATAACCCCTCATTATGGGGGCAGACTGCACAAATAGAGGACGAGAGGAAATTTGAACGAAGAAGATTCCAAGAGAAAATGTTGTTTTGGAAAAACAACGAAGATCACAGGACACATTTAAATGTGTAGAAAGCGCCTTAGGGTTTTAAATTTTTTTTGAGAGTGACTTGACACCTATTTTGATGTGTTTGAGAACCGGGCAGTGCTATGAAGGGCCATAAGCACTGGGCTACCTTGTTGCACACCGCATTGACAGGAGAGCTAAAAATTGTACTGCGCTTTACCTTTGCCAAGTAATTATTATGACGCTGTAAAGCAACTATTCTGAGACTATAACTTTTTGCCTGTAAGTTATCAATGGCATTCGTAGTTACAACGACGACAAATCAAACTTGTGTAAGTTTGCTCGTGAGAAAAAAGTTGCATTTGAGAGATGGTGTAGGTCTGCCAAGTGTAACAACTACGAACCCTTTGTTCATTGTTAACACAGGGATTAACAACTGTAATCTGCAGACTTACAAGAATACTGACGATCATAATACCCGGTATTCGGGAAAACTGCAGCATTAGCAACAATTAAAGTTTTTCCAAAAATTTTGTACGTACTAAAAACACGAGAAACAAGGTAACAAAACATTGCCTAAATTGGAAACCTAAAACAACTGCTCTCCCGGCCGATGTCCCTGCTACTGTAACTTCTCGTACCTTTACCGGGAAAAACTCACAATCCTAAATCTGTTCTGGGGCTAACAGAAATCTGAATCGAAAAGAAAAAAAGTTAAAAATGTACCTATTGTAACGAAAAAGGACATGCTAGAGGTATTGCTATAGTTAGAAAGAGTACGAGAACAGTCGTGGGGCGGCGCCCCCAAAACAAGTTGTATCTTCTTCCGACAACAGGGGGCACCAAAATCCTAGAATACCTCTGACCTATGTTTTAGAAAAATTTTACTCGGGACAGAAACAGCGTCAGAAAGTGATTGACGAAAAGATTCGTCACGATAGTCCTTATTTTTCGGAAGAAAATGGGTTTTGCGAATCACATCTAACGAGATAATTTATTTCGAACACTGGCGGGTTTTTACGTTATGAAAAAAGTATGCCCATAACTGATGATACCTATTGCAAGATAGATGTATTGTTAGAAGCCTATGAGGGGTGTTTAAAAGTACCTCTTCACAAGGTATACTTTGAAAAAAGCTATTTACTGGTTATTTTAGGGGTATACCAGGGTGTATTTCCCATCGGGTCAGTGGACTTGTTAAAGGGAAAACGATTCCTTCATGCTGGTAAAATGAAAGGAACCACTTGTATTAAAAAATAACAGTGAAAATTTTATGCCTTGAAGCTTGTAGAGAGAGCCTATTTTTTTTCCTCTCAGGCAATTATAGAGCTATGCAAAGATAAAAACAACCATCCTTGTCCCCTGTTGATTTAGTTGATGAAAGATTTGGCTTGAATTTGTTTAGTGAGCCGGCCCCCCAGGGTCTTAACAAAAACCCCCCCCGGGTCATAAACCTAGTCAGGACACAACTGACGTTAAATTTCTAACTCATGATGTTTTAAAATCAAGGATCGTTTTTTTATCATCCCGGGAAAAAACTGAGAGATATAGCAGTTGCTGAGAGTGAAGCAAGGATCTCGAAAATTGTTACTTTTATAGTAACGGTGTACGGGGAGGGAAAAAAAAATACAGAAATTTGTCAGCTGAAGTGTTCCCCACAACATCATGCATCTCGTATGTTACCAGTTACTTTCGTGAAAAAGCCATTGTTTTTGTCACAATAGCCCCATTGGAGACATTTGGGTGTCAAAAGAAAACCGGAAAAATAGAAAAACTTTTTTATTGGGCCAAAAAGAAAGGAAAAACAGGCTGATATGTGCGACTTTGCCACGGTGCAAGTGCAGGAAGCCGCACACACCCCCCCACCTGCACCTCTTTTTCCTTCCCAAACACCGGGATGGGAACCTTCTCACCTTATTATTGATTGTTTTTTTTCCTTTGCCTAAACCAAACTGGGAACCCAATACTTTTTTTACTATTATGGACGCTGCAAACCCTATCCCCGAAGCTATTCCTATGAAAAATTAATGCCTTTCATTGTGAGAGCGCTGATAAAATTTTTCCCAGGTTGGATTGCCAGAGAGATACAATCAGATCAGGATTTAACTTCACTTCTAAGATTTTTAAAAAGCATATCCCAACGGGAAATAAAGTCTGTTTTTTCAACCAGTTACATCCACAGTCACAAGGTCCCTTTTAGAGAGATTTCATAGACATGAACCCCAGATAAGCTTATTGTGAACATTTTTCTAGATGGGAGAGGGTTACCTTTTCTTCTGTTCGCTTGAGAGAAAGTGAACAAAAAAGTCTCGGGTTTATCCGTTTGAATTAATATGACACCAGTGCTGGGGCCCCTCGCAAGTTGAAAGACGTGTGGACAGGAAAATCAAATCCGTCATTGAGTACTTCACCTTCATTAAGCAGCAACATTTGACACCGCTAGAGAGCTAGCTTCGAAAAAACCTAGTTTCAGCCTAAGCTAGAATAAGAACATTAGACAAGCGGGTGTCTCTCGCCCTTTTTAAAAAGGAGTAATGATGGCTCGGAAATTAGTACCCGTAGCTCTACAAGCAGGTATGATGGTCCCCTGGTAGTGAAAAAGATAGCGCGTAAATTTTTTGGCGTCGCCTGGGAAAAAAAAATTAATCATGTGTCCAGTTAACACTTAAAACATTTCTACGCTAGCCCTACCCACACTTTTATTTTCCTAGGACAAGGAAAAAAACGCATCTACCTGACATCTTAAGGTAAAAGAGGTTGTTTTGAAAATTCAGTACTCTACAATCACTAGACATTTTCTTAGTAATCTTGGATTGATAAAGTGGTGAATTAAAAAAATGATTTTGCATTTCCCTGAAAATGTTCGGTGATGTTCTAAACGTTTTTACCTGGGGGTTTTCATACGTTGATTAAGGGGGCTCACCCTTAAACAATCACCAAAGAAGACTCCAACGAAGCTAAGCATTGAGAGAAGAGGGGTTTATTTTCTGTTATCTAGGACTTTTTGAACGCAGTAAAAATCCATGGGGACTCCCGTTTTTATGCCTAAACCGACGTAGTTTCAGGTGTGCACTGATTACAGGAAAGTGAACTCTTCACCTTTCTGTGGTTTTCCTCACCTCGCTTTTACGACCTTTTTGCCGTGTGTCAGGACCCAGTTTGCACCGTTTTTAAACTCTTACGAGGCTTTAAAAAAGTCCCCCTTACTGAAAGTGCTCAAAAATATCTGCTTTTACTGTTCGGGGGTTGTTTTTAAATCCTCGTCACCCCCTTGGGCCCATGTAACGCGGCTTTTTTCATTCCAACGTTAATAAAAGATTTTTGACCCAAACCCAGAAGGGTAGAAGCCTACCTTGACGACTTTGGGGGCACAGTGACGAGTGGGGCAGCACTTGACGCTCCAGAGCATTTTTTGAGAACTCGCGCCTACAACTTCCTGTTAACTTAGTAAATGTAGTTTTTTTCAAGCCAAGATTTTTTCTAGGCTTTTGTATCGGCCCCAAATGAGGGCTCCTATTGAGGCTAAAGGGTTTGTGCAATTTCTGAAATTTCCAGTGCCAAGGGTAGGAAGGGAGTACTGAGATTCCTGGGGGTGGGATATTATCGCCGGTTCTGTCCAAACTTTTTTCAGATTGCGCTCCCCCCTGAGCTTTTCTAGTAGCAAAGTTTGTTCACCCGGGCTAGGATTTTTTCAAATCGTTTAAAAAAGGGTTTAAGCGCTTGTATCCCCTTCTCCTGTGTTGAAAAGTCCTAATTTCATTTTTTCCCTTCTTTTTATATTTAAAACGGTGGTTTTTGCGTGGTGCAGTGCTGCTCCAACATCAACATCCACTGACTTCTCCACCTATATGTTCTATTCAATAAGCTTTAAAAGACACAGAATAATTTTGCCACTATTGAGAAAGAGGCTCAGCTCTTGTGGGTCCGGAACATTTTGACGTTATTTGGGCACTTCCCTTTTTTAAAAATTTAAAGTTTTTTTTTTAGACCACAATCCCCTCATTAATTAACACTATAAAAGTAAAAATGCTAGACTTTAGGTGGGCTTCAGTCCAAACCCTTTTTGTATTAGTTAAAACACATAAGTGGTCATTGTAATGTAATTGCTGACGCTCTTTTACTCCTTAATAATTACAGTTACATTAAAATTTAAAGTAATTTTAATGCCCAAATACCTTTTGTTACTTGCTATGTCAAATTTATACATAACTTTAAACCCTCCGCCCATATTAACATTAAAACTCATGTCTAAAATTTATTTAATATTCACAGTAGTGAGTGTATAGGAGGGACATAAGCGAGTGATGAGTGGGTGTGTTGGTGGGCGTTTTTACTGCGTGTCCAACACCCCTGCAGACCCCCCCCCCCTCACTAACATCTTAAACTGTTTCATACTCAATGTCCATACGCCTCGCATTCCACAACCCCTACTTTAAAATTTGGGAAAGCGTCTCCTGTCTTACAAAGACTATTAAATTTTTCTCGTTTTCCTGTCTCTACACGTGACATAACCACTAGAATGCAGAGATACGATACTGTTACTGCCCTATACAGGGGGAATTTTTTATTTTAAAACACTGGAATTGTAGAGGTGCTTAGCCCAAAAGAGACTCTGATTAATGCTTTATTTTAAATGTTTGATATGGTAATCAGTAATAATTAAAAACATTAATGCAACTCCTAGGGGGACCGTTGTCGTGTTGGGGGGGGGTGTTTGCAACCCCCCGAATGGGTTCAAAGTATATTTGATTATGAATAAAGTAATTATAATTTTCACCTCTTCATATAATTTTATATTTTTATATTTGCGATAAAGCTAAAATCGTAATATATTGCTTTATATTTTTTATTTGACTTATGTTGTGAGTTTGGATGTAACATATTGCTCGTTTAAAATCTTGATTTTTCTACGTAATTATCGCTTTTGGGTCCTTAGGGGCTCCGGTTCTGTTCCGGCTGCAAATGTCCACGGATATCACGTGATCGAGGGGGGGGGTGTCCCACCTACCTAAGAATTTAGTTGGTCTGACTTTTCTTGGGGTTTTGGGCGATTGTCTCATTATTCTTTTTAGTTTCTGTAAACTCTGTTTACGAACAATTTTTTGGACTTTAAAATGATTTTTCGAGTTGTATGAGGTTGTGTGTCACATACACCGAAAAATCTCATGTCCTGGCGTAGCTTTCCCAATAATTGGACTGGGACTGTGATTAAAACACAGTCGGGGATTTTCTTATGCTGAAAATTTGATTCAGTAGTTGGGATTTTGTACTTTTTTGGGGGCTGCTGATGGCCCCCACTTATGGGCGTTTTATTACTCCTTTTCCTGATTGTGTCGCAGGTTTCTTGTTTATTCTATTGGGGTTAGCCTTCTTTTTATTGTTCAAGCAATGTTTTTGAAGCCCTTGGGCAAAAAGTTAGTTTTTTTGAGGACTTTTTCAGTCCCTTTAAGTCTAGTCGATTTGTGGACATAGGAACACTTAGAGCACTTGCACACAACACACAAATTGTACAATTTGTATATTTATTAAATTTAATGTACCAGACGGAAAATTAAGAATTATAAAAATTTTATATGTGCTTTCAGCACAATAATATTGACCGAGAGAAGTGATATTTTGATTACTGTGATTAATTTAATTTAATTTAATTTGATAATATACCTCTAGACTTAATAAATTTATTAAATTTTAATTTCTCTAGTTAGTAGCCTACCAGTTGTAATCCTGAAGCTCTATTGAATCATACTGAATTCTAATGGATAATTGGACAAGGATACTGACTACTTGTTACGAAAACCCAGTAACAGGCTGAATGCTAGAAGGGCAGTCCTTTCTAGTATTCACTGGAGATATCTAAGCTTTTAGAATCGCGTTTTTTGTAACACAGCCATCACCATCACTTCCACCATCACCACTACCACCATCATCACTCCCACCACCATCACTACCACTTCCACCACTACTACCACCTTCACCACTACTACCACCTTCACCACTACTACCACCTTCACCACTACTACCACCTTCACCACTACTACCACCTTCACCACTATTACCACCTTACCACTATTACCCCCCCTTTACCAAACTAAACCCCCCCACTATACCATCACCACTACTACCACCATCACCATACTACCACCATCACTACCATACCAACATCACAAACCCCTACTACCACCATCACCACCCTATACCAAAACCCTCCTACCACTACTACCACCCCTTACCACTACTACCCCACACCCCGACCCCATCACCCCACGACCCCTATTTACCACTTCTACTACAAACCACCATCGCCACTACTTCTACCATCACCACCCCAACATCCCACCATACCACCATCACCACTACTCCATCACTACTACCCCTCAACCCCCTATACCATCACTATACCACCATCCCACTACTACCACACCACACCCCCATCCTCACTCCCCCCACCCTCACCATCACCACTATCCACCATCACCACTACTAAACCCCATCACAACTACCCCATCACCATAACCAACCCCCCACTACCACCACCATCACTACCATCCCTTCCCGCTACCCCACTACATACCCTACCACCACCAAATACTACTACTACTACCACCATCCCCCTCCACCATCATAACATTCCTTCCGCCATACCCCCCACAGTACACCACCACCAACTACTAACCGCAACACTAATACCACCATCATAACATCTCCTTCCACCATCCCACTACTTACTACCACCACCAAAAAAACCGCACCACTACTTTCCACCACACTAACTCTCCCTTCCACCCTAACCCCATTTTCAGAAAAAATTTTCCGCCACCCAAATACTACTATACCCCCATCACTCCATTCCTTCCAACATACCCCCCCTACATACACCCCCACCAAAATACTACCACCACAACCACTACCCCACCATCATCACCCCTACCACCATCACCACTACCACCACCCTCACCACTACCACCACCCCCACTCCACCAACACTACCACCCCATACCATACTACCCCATCACCACTACCACCATCCCCTACTACCACCTATACTACTCCCCATCACCCTACCACCAATACACCCCAAACACTAACTCCCTTCCCCCATACCCATACAGTACTACCACCAAACTACTATACCACCATCACCACTATACCACCATCACCCCTCCACCTCACCCACTACTGCCCCTACTACCCTTTCCACCACACCCACACCCCACCCCAACACCCCTCACTACCACTCCTTCCACATACCCCCCTACAGTACTACCACCCCATACTACTACCACCCTCACCACTCCTACCACCATCACTACCACTCCTTCCCCCGCAACCCCCAAAAAAGTACTACCAACACCCACTACTACCACCCATCACCACCCCAACCACGATAAAACCATTTCCCCTGATACCCACTAAGTTACACCACCCCCAACTATACTACCACCATCACCACTCCTACCACCATCACTACCATCTCCTTCCTGCATACCCCACTACAGTACTACCACCACCAACTACTACTACTACCACCATCACCACTCCTACCACCATCACTACCATCTCCTTCCTGCATACCCCACTACAGTACTACCACTGTTACAAAAAACGCGATTCTAAAAGCTTAGAGATCTCCAGTGAATACTAGAAAGAACTGCCCTTCTATCATCCAGCCTGTTACTGGGTTTTCGTAACAAGTAGTCAGTATCCTTGTCCAATTATCCATTAGAATTCTGTATGATTAAATAGTGCTTCAGGATTACAACTGGTAGACTACTAACTAGAGAAATTAAAATTTAATAAATTTATTAGTTATTAAGTTGTCTAGGCGTATATCAAATTAAATTAAATTAATCACAGTAATTAAAATAATATCACTTCTCTCGAGTACAATATTATTGTGCTGAAAGCACATATCACATTTATTAATTCTTAAGTACCGTCTGGTACATTACATTTAATAAGATTTACAAATATTGTACAAGTTTGTGTGTGTGTGTGTAAGTGCTCTAAGTAGTTCGCTATGTCTCACGACTCGACTAGACTTAAACAAGTGACTGACAAAGTCCTCAAATAAACTAACTTCTTGACCAACTGGCAATCAGAACAGTCTGCTTGAACAATAAAAAGAATGCTAAGCCCAATAGCAATATAACAAGCAACTGCGACACAGAATCAGGAACAAGGAGATAATATAACGACTCTAAGTAGGGACCATCTGCAGATCTCCACAAAAGTACACAAAACTCCCATACTACTTACTGAATCTAAGTTCAGCATAAGAAAATCCCCGACTGTGATAATACACAGATATCAGTACAAGTTAGTAGGTCAGAAGCTACAGCTCAGGACCTGAGATGTTTTGAGTGTCTATGTGACACACAACCTCAGTACAACGTCGAAAATCACTAAGTCTATACAATGTTCTGTGAACAGAGTTCTACAGAACTAACAAGAATAATGAGACAGACAATCTGTCCAACCACCAAGAGAGTCTAGACCAGACTGAATACTTCAGGCGAGGTGAGGACACCCCCACTCGATCACGTGATAGCTCCGTGGACAGCTGCTGATCAGTAACAACGAGAAGCCGGCAGGGAAACGAGCCACAAGCGATAATTACAGTAGTTAGACAATCAAGACTTGAACTGAGCACATATGTAACATCCTACCTAACAAAGGAAGCCAAGTCAAATAACAATATAAAGCAATACATTTACGATTTAGCTATTATCGCAAATATAAGCAATATAAAATTATATGAAAAGGTAATATACATTATATTCATAATCATAATATACATTATATATATTGCAACCCATTCAGGAGTTGCAACACCCCCCAACACGACAAACGGTCGCACTAGGAGTTGCATTAATGTCTTTCACATTATTACTGATTACCAATATCAACACAATTTAATATAAATATTAATCAGAGTCACTCTTGTGCCAAGCACTTTTATAATTTCACAGCGTCTGTCACTAGGATATGCCCCTATTACTAGGGCAGTACACAGTATCGTATCTCCGCATATTCTTGGTTATGTACATCAGTGTAGAGACAGGCTAGCGCAGACTAGCTTGCACGATGGGCTCGTCATGTAGAGGAGACTGCATTCCACTCTAAAGAGTGGTTTGGAATGTTTTTGGTATGGACATCTAGTATGAAACAGTTTAAGGTTGTGGGAGGGGGGATGGTTTGGGGCAGGAGTGTGTTCCGCCAAGCGTAACATCCCCACACGACACTACCCACTATCACTCATTTTTATTCTCCTCCCCATACACAACACACTGTGAATATATAATTAAAATTTTAGCAGACATGATATACATAGTTAATAGGGGCTGGGGGGATTACGTTTTTTTACTAAATTTGACATAGAAGTAAAAAAAGGTATTTGGGCATTAAAAATTGTTAATTTAATGTAATGTAATTATTAAAGGACATGAAGGGGTCACAATTACTTACAATGACCATTATTTTTTATACTAATCGAATAAGGGTTTGGGATTCGAGGGCCCCCATGATCCTAGCTTTTTACTTTTCATGGGTTTTAAATATAGTGAGTGGATTGTGGTCTAAAAAAAAACGTTTTTTTAAAAAGGGGGAAAGTCCCAAAAAACACGTCAAAAAATTCCCAAAGGGCACCCCAAACTAGAGCCTCTTTCCAAGTGGCATTTAATTTTTTCTGGTTTTCTTTGCTTTAGAAAAGAACATATAGGTGGGGAGAATGTCAGTGGATGTTGACTTTGGAGGGCCGCACGCCCCACTGCATAACCACTGCATCTTTGTGAAAAGAAGGGAAGTTGAAATTGGACTTTTCAACAAGGGGGCCGGGGTAGCAAGTGCTTAAAAACCTTTTTTAAAGAGTTGAAAAATCTCTAGTCCAGGTAACTGAACTTTGTACTAGTAAGCTCAGTAAGAGAGCTGCAATCTGAGAAAAGTTTGGACAGAACCTGCGATAATATCCTGCCATACCCAGGAATCTCTGTACTCCCTTCCTATCCTGTGGCACTGGAAATTCAGAAATTGCACGAACCTTAGCCTCAATAGGAGTAACCTCACCTTGGCCGATACAAAAGCCTAGATAGGTAATCTTGGCTTGACCAAAACTACATTTAGCTAAGTTAACAGTGAAGTTGTAATGTGCCAGTCTCTCCAACAATGCTCTGAGACGTGTCAAGTGCTGCTCCCACTCGTCACTGTACACCACTAAGTCGTCAAGGTAGGCTTCTACTCCCTCTAAGTTGTGGGTCAACTCGTTCATTATACGTTGGAATGAAGAAGCCGTGTTACATAGGCCGAAGGGAGTGACGAGGTAGTTAAACAAATCATTTTGAACAGTAAAAGCAGATATTTCTTGAGCACGTTCAGTAAGTGGGACTTGATAATAGCCTCGTAAGAGATCTAAACGGCTGACAAACTGGGCTCCTGACACCGGTCCAATAAGGTCGTCAATGTGGAGAGGGGGTAGAGGATAACCATCAGGCAAGGTGACAGAGTTCACTTTCCTGTAATCAGTGCACATCCTGAAACTACCGTCAGGTTTAGGCACTAAAATACAGGGAGATGCCCATGGACTTTTACTGCGCTCAATAAGTCCGTGAGATAACAAAAAATTTCAACCTCTTCTCTCAATGCTTTATGCTTTGTTGGACTCATTCTATATGGTGATTGCTTAATGGGTGATGCTCCCTATACATCAACATCATGTACACCCAGAGTACAACGTTTAGGAACATCACTGAACAATTCAGGGAAATGCAAAACCATGTTTTATAATATCACCAGCTTTATCAATCCCAAGGTTACTAAGAAAATGTCTAGTGACTGAAGAGTCACTGAATTTTCTAAACGCACCTCTATACCTCTTAGAGATGTCAGGTAGACTGACGTTTTCTTCCTCTGTCCTAGGAAGAATAGATGTAGTAGGTAGAGGACTAGCGTAGTTGTTTAAGCTGGTTAAACATGGTACACATGATTAGATTTCTTTTTCCAGGCGTTTCGTAACCAAATAATTTACGTCGCTAAGCTTTTTCACTACTTCCGGGGACCATCTTTCCTGGCCATCATACCGAGCCATCACCTTATCTCCTGCTTTAAAAGAACGAGAAACAGCACGCTTGTCATAAATTTTTGCTTCATTCTAGCTTGGGCTGAAACTAGGTTTTTCGAAGCTAGCTCTCTAGCGGCTGTCAAATGTTGTGCATTAATGAAGGTGAAGTACTCAATGATGGATTTGATTTTCCTGTCCACTCGTCTTTAAAAACTGGGGAGAGGACCAGCACTTGGTATCCGAATATTAATTCAACGGACTAAACCGAGACTTTCTTGCTCACTTTCTTTATAGCGAACAGAAGAAAAGGTATACCCTCATCCCAGTCTCTAGAAAAAAAGTTTTACAATAAGCTCTCATCATGGACTTCAGTGTCTGATGAAATCTCTTTTAGAGCACCTTGTGACTGTGGATGATAACTGGTTTGAAAGTACAGACTTTATTCCTAGGGTGGGATAATGTTTCTCGAAAGATCTTAGAAGTGAAATTAGATCCCTGGGCTGAGTATCTCTCGTGGAACGAACCTGGGAGAAAAAAATTTTATTAGCGCTCTCACAATAGCACGAGCATTAATTTTTTCTCAAAAGGAAATAGCTTCGGGATAGCGTGTTGGGAGCGTCCACAATAGTAAATAAGTATTGGTTTCCTAGTTTTGGTTCTAGGCAAAGGAACAACACAATCAATAATAAGACGTGAGAATGGTTCACCATCCACGGGGATAGGAATGAGAGGTGCAGGTGGAGGGGTGTGTGCTGGCTTGCCTGTCACTTGACCACGTGGCAACGTCGCACATGATCAGCTACTGTTTCCTTCAATCTTTGGCCAAGTAAAATGTTTTGCCATTTTCCCGAGTGTCTTCTTGACACCCAGATGTTCTCCTATGGGACTATTGTGAGCAAAATCAATGGCTTGTTCACGAAATGTAACTGGTAACACTACGAGATGCTTGACTGTGGTGGAAAACTATCAGCTGACAATTGCATGTATTTTTCTCCATCAGTACGCCGTTACTATAATAGTAACAATTATCGAGATCCCTTTTCTTCACTCTCAGTAACTGCTATATCTGTCTTTCCAGTGACTGATCAACAAATTTATCCTTGATTAAATCATCATGAAGTTAGAAATTTTAAAGTCAGTTGGTCCTGACTAGGTTGATGACCGGAGGGAGTCCAGTGTTAATGATCCTGGGCGCAGAGCATCACTAAACAACTACTCAAGCCCAAATCATTGTCATCAACTAACTCAACAGGAGATAAGGATGGTTGTTGTATCTTTGACATAGCTCTAGTAATTGCGCTGAGAGGAAAAAAAATGGCTTCTCTCTACAAGCTTCAATGGCATAATTATCATCAGTGTGATTATCAATCACAAGTGGTTCTTTACGTATACCAGCATGAAGGATATCGTACCTATCAACAAGTCCATGACCTGATGGGAAATACACCCTGGATATACCCACGAAATATAACCAGTATAATAGCTTTTTTCAATGTATACCTTGTGAAGAGTACTTTAAAAACAGCCCTCCATAGGCTTCTAACAATACATCATCTTGCAATAGGTATCGTCAGTTATGGGCAGTACATCTTTTCTTAATAACGTGAGATGACTGCCAAATGTCCTGAAAGTAATTATCTCAGATGTGATTCGTCAAATCCTACTTTAAACTCTCGAAAAGTAAGGACTCATCGCTGAACGAATCTTTTCGTCAGATACACTTTCTGACGCTAGTCATCTATCCTGAGTAAAATTATCTAAAACAGTAGGATCAGAGGTATTACTAGGATTTTTGGTGTCTGTTGTTGCTCGGAAGAGGATACGACTTGCGTGGGGCGCCAGCCGTACGACTGTTTCCATT
>NW_026509076.1:0-14453 GCF_026875155.1 Cherax quadricarinatus
GGGGGGTTTACTTGATCCCAGCAGGTCCCTCTCTTGCCTCACCCCCTTTTTTTCCATTACTATACTACTACTGAATTAAAAGTTAAGACAAGTCAAATTGGTTCTTTATTGAGACGTTTCGCCATCCGTGGTTTTAATCAATACAGATTCTGGGACATAATAGGAAGACAGAAAGAACTATAACAAAAGATGAGGTAATCAGTCCCTGGGCCCCTTGGAGTTAGTGTTCACAGCATCGTGGTGGAGGAGAATCTGGACAAAGGCAAGAAGACTGGCGGTTATATAGGCGTCAGGGGATAGGGACGGGCAGCAGACGAGGGCATAGACACTGGTAGGCGGGATTCCCCAGTGGAAAGTAGGTCCTTCCCAAAGAGATGGGTTAGTTGCAGCACCCGTGAAGAAGGTCTTGTAGATGTCCTCTGAACCAAGATTCCATGATGTTGCAGTGTCTGACAAGTTGTGCAACATCATGGAATCTTGGTTCAGAGGACATCTACAAGACCTTCTTCACGGCTGCTGCAACTAACCCATCTCTTTGGGAAGGCCCTACTTCCACGGGGGAACCCCGCCTACCAGTGTCTAGCCCTCGTCTGCTGCCCGTCCCTATCCACTGACGCCTATATAACCGCCAGTCTTCTTGCCTTTGCTCCAGATTCTCCTCCACCACGATGCTGTGAACACTAACTCCAAGGCCGAGGGACTGATTACCTCATCTTTTGTATATAGTTCTACTGTCTTCCTATTATGTCCTAGAATCTGTATTGATAAAGCCACTGGAGGCGAAACGTCTACAATAAAGATATTCATGTTGCACTGTGTCTTAACTTTCATATTGTCGGAAATTTTATACCTTTCTTGTATACTACTACTACTACTACAACTACACTACTACTACCACCCTTACCCACGCGTCACCTCACCTGACTCCTGCCACTATATATATAAATGTTTTCTTAGTTTTCTTTGTATTAGGACTGAAGAAGCCACTCGTGGCGAAACGTTTCCTTTAATAAATGTCCTGAACTGTACATAAGTGTCTTTTTCCACACAATGGATTTAATAAATGACTCTACTAAACTTGCCCTTGCTGCCGCTTTTAAAGACTTGCCTGCAGGTTAAATTTACAGCCATCCACTCGACGAAAGACTCATTCATCGTCGTCTGTACTGATGATTATGAAGCCTCAAAGCTAATGGCCGACACCCCCTATGAAAACCCTCAGAGACCGACAGTTCACCATCTCTCCTTCACCTTTTTTGCTGGCGAAACGTTCCGTTTTCGTCAAACGGCTGGACAAACTCGTCACTTCTTTATCGACTGAGGATCTCGGGACCTCGATCGAGGAACAAAATACCTGGGCGTCGATTGAACATATCACCAAAATCCGAAACGCCTCTACAACGATCGAGCTAACCTTCTCCAACATCGAGATGGCTACTAGAGCACTGTCTGACGGCCTAGCTATCTCCTACTATCATATCCACCCAAAGTCACATAGAACCCGAACGTTTGGGCCCACATCTCGCCATGCGGACCGCTACTCCTATCACCACTCAACGCCTGACTGTCCTCTGAAAGGGAAGAAGTACTGCACAAACTGCGGTAAAGACGGCCATGACTTCAAGGAATGTTCTACTACCACTACCTCTCCTACCTGCCTCAACTGCAAGGGTACTCGCCACACCCTTGCAGCAAAATGCCCTCTACTTAAAGAAGTCCTGTCTAAGAAAATCATTGAAGAAACCAAGAACAACAACCCTAAATCGCCAACATACGCCGCCATTGCAAAAATTCAGACACCACTGAACTGCTTCAAGCTGCACAACAATCATCTCCACCCAGCCAGTCCCCCTCTGTTCTTCCTGACGCTGCTCCATCCAAGGTGCTATACTGTATGATGTATGCACACCTCACTAATGCTGCAAACCCTGGCTCATTCAACACAACAATCAATGAACTGTTTCGCCTTAACAACATGCCAAACTTCAACTTTCCAGACTCGCCACCATCACAAGACCTCAAGCTAATTCCAGACATTGTTAACTTCACCTCAACCCCTGGTCCTACTCGTATCTCTGACCAAGACTCTACTCCAGAACCAACACCACCGTCTACTGCCACCTTTCACCACCACCACCAGCCCAACAAACCACAACCGACTAACACTCCCTGCCTCCTCTCAACACAGTCACAGAAGACGAAATAGAACCAGAACATTATGAACAACCCTCTGACGAAGACGAAGTAGTAATCGAAGAAGTAACCGAAGAAACCACAGGCAACCGTTACCTAAGCCAAGCCTTTAATGGGTCTCTAACCTTCTACACCACCCCCAACCTCCCAACCGAAATGAGCGCAACTGATATGCTCCACTTAATGAAAGAGGGAACTGTTAAAATAAACCTGCACCAAACCTCACCAAAAAATTTCCTTTTTAAAACGCACTATCTTACCTCGTGACGATCGAACTGTTCCAACCTCAGGGAAAGCAACTATTCCACATGTCCAAGAGAGACTTCAAAAGACTCAAGAGTGGCTCCATCACCAGCGAAGTGTAGCCAAACACACAACACACTTCCGCAACACAATGTGAGCCTCCCGATACCTGACGTCCAAACCAGCTCTTCACCTCAGCCTGAAGTATATCAGCCAGCGAGCACTGTCTGCAGTCTGCTCTCTCCTCTATGTCCTCAACATACCTTCTCTACACTGCCTCGCAGTGCCAGGCAGCTGGGTTTAGCAATGGCTATTTCATCTACAACTCAAGACCTTCCTCTCACCGACTATTCTTCGTCTGTCCACACTTCCCCATTCACCCACCAGAGTCCCAACAGAAGAGCCTGCTATGTGTGTTCTCTATGTCTGTCCCACGATCGACTTAGCTGCTGGGTTAAGCCCTGGCTCTATTTCCACAACTAAGAACACTCCTCTCCAGCACAATTCTTCGTCTGTCCCGTCTTCCCCGCTTATCCCATTTGGGATCTTACCTAAACTTTCGTTCGTTCGTTCGTTACTTCTCGTTAGTGTGACTGTAAATGGTCCAAGTCGGACCGAACGTAGTCGTAAGCTACTCTCTTCTATTTGCGGGTTATTTGTGTATGGTTACCTCTATTACAGCATTCTACACAGCCTTTTACTCTGATACATTTGTGAATCATAGAATTGATGAGGGAAAAAGAGTGAGTGGTGCACTTAGGAGTCTGTGGAGACAAAGAACTTTGTCCTTGGAGGCAAAGAGGGGAATGTATGAGAGTATAGTTTTACCAACGCTCTTATATGGGTGTGAAGCGTGGGTGATGAATGTTGCAGCGAGGAGAAGGCTGGAGGCAGTGGAGATGTCATGTCTGAGGGCAATGTGTGGTGTGAATATAATGCAGAGAATTCGTAGTTTGGAAGTTTTGGAGGAGGTGCAGGATTACCAAAACTGTTGTCCAGAGGCTGAGGAAGGGTTGTTGAGGTGGTTCGGACATGTAGAGAGAATGGACGAAACAGAATGACTTCAAGATGTATCAGTCTGTAGTGGAAGGAAGGCGGGGTAGGGTCGGCCAATGAGGGTTGGAGGGGGGGGGGTAAAGGGGGTTTTTGGTGTCGGGGGGTTGGATTTCCAGCAGGCATGCTGAGGGTTTGTGGGGGAAGGGAGACAAATTTTTTTAAATTTGCGTGCGTTAGTGTGAGAAGGAAAAATTTTATGAAGGGATTAGGGAAACCGGAGGCCGGGAAATTAGCCCTGGAGAGGGAATACAGTCCCCCTGCACTCTGAAGGAGGGGTTTAATTTTGCATTTTAAAAAACGTAGTGTAAAGCACCCTTCTGGCAAGACAGTGATGGAGTGAAGTGGGAAAGTTTTTCTTTTTGGGCCACCCTGCCTTGGTGGGAATCGGCCGTGTGATAATAATAAAAATAATATATATACATTTGCTCATTTACATAGTTGATTGTATTTAAAATTTTTAATTTGATGTTTCTGTGGACGGTCGTGTGAGAATGTTTTAAAACATTATAAAATGTTTGGTGAAGTTGGTGGGCTTAGCTTGTAATATTTTTGTTAATGTTGGTTTTGTTTGGTAAATGTTAGGTGGGGGTGGTGGGTGTGGGGTGTGGGGAAGTGATGGTGGTGTGATGGTGGATGATGGTTGGGGAATGTGGTGGGTACTGAGGTTTGGTGGTAGTGATGGTGGTAGTGGTGGTGGGGTGCAGTGATGGGGTACTGAGGTTTTGGGGGTAGTGAAAGGTGGGTTTTATGGTGGATGATGGTTTTGGTGGTAGTGATGGTGGTATGATGGTGTGGGGGGCAGTGATGGGGGTAGGGTGGTGGCGGGGAAGTGATGGGGGTAGGATTTTTGTGGGGAAGTGATGGTGGTAGTGATGGGGGTGGTGGCAGTGATGGTGGTATGATGGTGGGGGTGGGAGTGTGGGGCGTTTGGGGTTTTGGTGACGTGATGGTGGTTTTTGGGGAAAAATTTTTTCCCCGGGGGGGGGTACAGCCCCCCTTCAGCCCCTTTCAGCCCTGAGGGCCCAGCCCTTCGGGGGAAAATTTTTTTCCCTTAGCAATTTGTGAAATGGTACAGTTGGGGGGGTTTCTTCCCTTTTTAGACTAGGGGAAAAGGTGTTTTTTTAAAAAAAAGGGACCCTTACCTTACAGACAATTTAAGGAAAACCCCTGCCCCCTTTTTTTTTACCGGGAAAAGTTGGAAATTTTGTTATGTTGACGGCATTTTTTTTGAGGGAACAAGGAGTTTGTAATTTCCCTAAAGTCGGCGTGGGGTGGGGGAAAAACTTTTGATCACAGAGTAATGGCCAAAACAAAAGAAATTTTTGTGCTACAACAAAGGTTAAAAAACAAAAATAAAATTAAAAATTTCAGCCTTTAGGAAGATTTGAAAAAAAAGCTTTTTAAAATTTTGCCCCGTGCGGTTTTTAGCATAAAACTTTCCCCCCCTTCAGTTTTTAAGTCCCATATTGTAAGGGTTAAGCCCAAAAGCCACCTCAAAAAATTTTTGATTTTTGTAGTGGGGGGTGCGAAGTTTTTAGAAAAGGGTTTTTTTTCACCTTTGGAGTATGGTGGGTTTTTGGGTTTAAACAGGGATTTGTTATAAAAAATGGTGCAAAAATGGGTATTTTTATTTTTAAAATTTTTAGGTTGGGAAAATGATTGACATTTTTAAAAAACCGTTAGTGGGTGTGTGGCGTGATTTTTTTGGTTTAAGTTTTTTAAAAATTTGATTGGGGTATGTTTTCCAATTTTGTGTGGGGGTGGATGAGGGGGGGTTTAAGTGATGTTTAGTGAGGTGTTGGTGGTTTGATGGGGGTTAATGGTGGTAGTGTTGGGGTTGCAGTGAGGGGGTTTGGGGTGGTGGTGGCAGTAGGGGAATGTAGGGGTGGGGTAAAGGGTTTGTTGATGGTGTGGACAGTGATGGTGGAGTTGGGTGGGGGATGTGGGTGTGATGTGGTGAAGGTGGTGGTTTTGGGTGGCAGTGATGGTGGGGTTTTGGGGGGAGTGAGTTGGAGGAGGTGGTTGGGTTGGAGGTGGGGGTTTGGAGGAGGGTTTGTGGCAGTGATGTGTGTGATGGGGGTGGCATTTGAGGGTTTGGTTAAATTTTGGAATGGGGGTGGTGGTGGGGGCAGTATGGGGTAGGAGGTGGGGGGAAGTGATGTGGTGGTGGGGGTTTGGGTGGGGGGAGGGGAATGGGGGTGCGTTGCAGTGATGGGGTATTTGGATTTGGGGGGTGTAAAGGTTGGCAGTAGGGGAAAGTGGGGTGGGGCAGTGATGGTGGTAGTGAGGGTTTGGTGGTGGTGGCAGTAAGGTGGAAGAATGGGGGGGGTTTGGGTTGGAGGGTGGGGGTAAGGATGGGTGGTGGCTGGAGGTTGGGGGAGTGATGGGGGTGCTACTTTGGCATGATGGGGGTAGTGTGGGGGGGAGTGATGGTGGTAGTGATGGGGGTGGTGGTTTGGTGTAAATGGGGGGTGGAAAGGGATGGGGTATGAGGGTGTGCGCGTTGGCATAGGGTGTGCGACGTTGGCGGGAAAGGGTGGTATGATGGTGGTAGTGAGGGGGTATGAGGGTTTTGGGGGGGATGATGGTGGTGGTAGTAAAAGGGGGGGTATGATGGGGGGGAAATTTGGGGGGTAAGGTGGGGATTGGTGGTTTGGAATGATGGTGGCGTGATGGTGGTAGTGTGGGGGGTTGGTGGGGTGTAGATGGTGGTAGTGAGGGATGGGGTGATGGGGGAAGTGAGGGTGGCAGTGAGGGTGGAGTGATGGGATGGTGGCAGTGAGGGGTGGCAAGGGTAGGATTGGGGTGAGTTTTTGGGGGGGGTGATGTCACGGGGTTTTTGGGGTGACGTTGGAAAAAATGTTTTGGGGGTTTTGGGTGATTTGTTGTAGAAAAGTATTTTTTAGGGAATTTGGGTTTTGGTAGCTGTGGTTTTGGTGGGGGGGGTAAAAAAAAAATTTGTATTATTTTTTTTAGTTTTGGTTTTAAATTGATGGGGGGGTGGTGATGCTATTGGGTTGGTGGCGATGGTGCGGGTAAAAGTTCCACCCCAAAAATGTTTGCTGCAGTATGGTAGAGGGTAATTTCATGAAAATTGTGGCGGATCAGTATCCTCCCAGAATAAGGGGATTCCATAGCCCGGCTGTCTTCAAGACCCCGGCTGCTTCAAGACCCCTGGCTGTCTTCAAGCCCCCTGGCTGCTTCAAAACCCCTACTGTCTTCAAAACCCCGGGCTGTCTTTCAAGACCCTGGTTTCAAAAACCCTGGCTTCTAAAGCCCCTGTTTCTTAAAACCCCCTGGTGCTTCAAGCCCCTGGCTGTTTTAAAGCCCCCGGGCTGTCTTCAAGCCTCTGGTGTCTTCAAGACCCTGGCGTCTTCAAGCCCCCTCTGGCTTCAAGACCCCGGTTGTCTTCAAGCCCCCGGGTTTTTCAAGACCCCTGGCGTTTCAAGACCCGGGTTTTTTCAAGCCCCCGGGCTGTCTTCAAGACCTCTGGCTGTTTTCAAGACCCCTGGCTGTTTTCAAGCCCCTGGCGTCTTCAAGACCTCGGGCTGTTTTTTCAAGCCCCCGGGCGCCTTTTTTTGTTGGTAGTGAGGCCTCAAATTTTTGGGGACGAGGGTGGGGGGACCCTCGGGGTTTTTTTTGTGACAGGCGGGTGGAGGTTGTAGTAGGGGTGCGTATGCACAATATTGGTGATACGGGGTCGTGTTTGGGGTGATTAGACAAAGGTATTGTAAAGGGTGTTGGTGCTTGGTTTTATTTTTATTTTTTTTGGTTTGCAGTAATTATAATGGTGAAGGGGAAAGGGGAGGGGTAATGGAGGCGGTGATGGGTAAACCCAAATTATTTGGGTTTTTGTAGTATAGTAAATAGTGGGGGCGGGGGTGGGGTTAGGAGTTGGGAGTTACGGGTAACGCAGGTTTTGTGAGTCATTTTGGTGTTTTTAAGGGGCACCTCATTTCCCCCGTCTTCTAATAATCTTTTTTTTCCCCCTATAATCTACCTTGTCTAAAATTAAAAGCATTTGTTTATTTCTTTCGAAAGAGAAAATTGGATCTTTCCTTAATTATGGCAAGACAGAGTAAAGTGGAAAATAAAATGAACAAAAGCAGGGGAACCAAGGCCTCTAAATTTTTTCTTTTCCCCCAAAATTAACCAAAAGATTAACGATAAATAAGAACCAATAAAAAACAATAAAGTATTATTTAAAATACTAAACCTTAAATATAATAAAATTTAATTCAGAGAAGCAAATAAGAAGCTGTGGAAAAATCTTTAAACTATTATTATTTTTAAAACCCAAACATAAATTACTCACCTTTCCCAAAAATTTTTACTTGAATTTAAAATTTGCCCAAAGTTTTAAAACTTTCTACTTAAAAGATAAATTTTTGATGCACGGAAATAATTCAAACTTGAGTGAGAACGAAGAGTTTCGAAATCTGAGAAGACTCGGCATTCCTTGGTTAACAGTGAGGAAAATCACCTGCGGGGGAATACCCCTACATCTGTTCACATCTGAGATAACCACTTTTCCCCGGGGAATCCCCTTAAACCTCGGGTTTCCCGCTTGGTAACTCACTCTCCAGGGTAATACCCTCCCCTTACTCCTGGTTCACATGTGAGTTAAAAATCTCCAGGGTAATACCCTTACACTCTCTGGTTCAATTGAGGTAACTACTCTCCAGGGTAATACCCTCTTCACCCTGGTTCACATGCGAGGTAACTCACCTCCAGGGTAATACCCTCACCTTCTGGTTAACAATTGAGGTAAACTCACTTCCAGGGTAAAACCCTCACCTCTTGGGAAAAGCGAGGTAACTCATCTCCAGGGTAAACCCTCTCAAATCTTGGTTTAACTCTGAGGTAAATTTACCCCCCAGGGTAAAAACCCCCTTAACCCTGGTTAAAATGTAGGGAACCCCCCTCTCCAGGGTTTAAAACCCCCACCTCTCGGTTACATGCTGAGGGAACCACTTCCGGGGAATCCCTCTCACTCCTTTGGGTTTAAAATGCGAGGTAAAACAATTTCCCGGGTAATACCCCGAAAATCTCTGGTTCACATGCTGAGGTAACTCCCTCTCCCGGGGGAAAAACCCCTAACCTCTGTTCACATGCTGGGTAACTCCTCCCAGGTAATACCCCCTACACTCCTGGTTTACAAACCGAGGTAAAAACCTCTCCAGGGTAATACCCCTACACTCTCTGGTTAACAGGGGGTAACCACTTCCCCCCAGGGTAATCCCTCTACCTCTCTGGTTTAAAAGCTGAGGTAACTCCCTTCCAGGGTAATACCCTCTACACTCTCTGGTTCACATGCTGAGGTAACTCACTCTCCAGGGTAATACCCTCTACACTCTCTGGTTCACATGCTGAGGTAACTCACTCTCCAGGGTAATACCCTCTACACTCTCTGGTTCACATGCTGAGGTAACTCACTCTCCAGGGTAATCCCTTAACTTTGGTTAACATGCTGAGGTAACCACTCTCCGGGTTTTTACCCTCACACTCTCGGTTTTCATCGAGGTAACTCACTTTTCCAGGGTAATACCCTCTACACTTCTGGTTTAACTGTGAGGTAACCACCCCAGGTTACCCCCTACACCCTGGTTAAATGCGAGGTAATCACTTTCCCCGGGTAATACCCTCGACACCCCGGTTCACAGGGGTAATCATTCCCCGGGGAATACCCCTACACTCTTGGTTCACATGCGAGGGAACTCACTCTCCAGGGGAATACCCTCTAAATCCTCTGGTTCACATGCTGAGGGGAACTCCACCTCCCCGGGGAATAACCCCCTCCCCTCTGGGTTAACATCTGAGGTAATCCCTCCAGGGTAATACCCTCTACACTCTTGGTTTTAAAATGCGAGGGAACTCATCTCCCCGGGTAATACCCTCTACACTCTTGGTTTAAAAGCGAGGTTTTAATCACTCCCAGGGTAATAAACCTCGACACTCTTGGTTACTGTGAGGGAACCACTCTCCAGGGTAATACCCTTACACTCTCTGGGTTCACTCGAGGGAACTCACTCTCCAGGTAATACCTCACCTCTCGGTTTACATTGGGTAACTCACTCCCAGGGGAATACCCTCGAAAACTCTTGGTTCACATGCTGAGGTTTTAAACCACCTCCAGGGTAAAACCCTCTACACCCCTGGTTAACTGCGAGGTAACTCCTCTCCGGAATACCCTCTACACCTCTGGTTCACATGCTAGGTAACTCACTCTCAGGGTAAACCCTCTACCTCTCGGGGTTTAAAATGCTGAGGGGAAACCCCTCCAGGGGAATACCCTCGACATCTCTGGTTCACTCGAGTAACTCACTCTCCAGGGGAAAACCCTCGACACTCTCTGGTTAATGCTGATAACTCACTCTCCGGGAATACCCCCACATCTCTGGTTCACATCTGGGTAACTCACCTCCAGGGTAAACCCCAAAAACTCTTGGGTTAAAATGCTGAGGGGAAAATCACTCTCAGGGGAATACCCTCTACATCTTGGTTCACATGCTGAGGGGAACTCAACCCCCCCAGGGGAATAAACCCCCCGAACTCTCTGTTTAACATGCTGAGGTTTAAATCACCCCAGGGTAATACCCCTCCACCCCCCTGGTTCACTGTGAGATAACTCACTCCCAGGTAAACCCTCGACCTCTCGGGTTCACATGTGAGGTAACTCACTTCCGGGTATACCCTCGACACTCTCTGGTTTTACATGCTGAGGTAACTCACCTCTCCAGGGTAAACCCTCTACACCTCTGGGTTTAATGCGAGGTAACTCACTCTCCCGGGGAATACCCTCGACCTTTGGTTCACATGCGAGGTAACTCACCTCCAGGGGAATACCCTCCACCCTTTGGTTCCAGCTGAGGAAACATCCCAAGAAAAACCCTCTCCCTCTTCTGTTTCACATACTGAGGGAACTCACTCCCAGAGTAAAACCCTCTACACTCTCTGGGTTTACATACTGAGGGGAACTCACTCTCCAGGGTAATACCCTCTACATCCTTGGGTTTACAGCTGGGGTAACTCACTCTCCAAAGTAAAACACCTACACCTCTTTCACAAACTGAGGTAACTTCCTCTCCAGGTAAAACCCTCTACACTTTTGGTTCACATGCTGAGGTAACCACTCTCCAGAGTAATACCCCACACTCTCTGGTTCACAGCTGAGGTAACTCACCTCTGGATAAACCCCCACACTCTTGGTTCACATGCTGAGTTAACCACCTCCAAGTAATACCCTCTACACCTCTGGTTCAAAATGCTGAGTAACTCATCTCCCGGGGAATACCCTGACACTCCTGGTTCAATGCTAGGGAACTCACTCTCCAGGGGGAATACCCTTTACACTCTCTGGTTTTTACTGCGAGGTAACTCATCTCCGGGGGAAAACCCTTTACATCTTGGTTACAAGCTGAGGTAACTCACCCCAAAGGGGAATCCCCTAACTCTCTGGGGACACATGCTGAGAACTCCCTCCGGGGGAAAAACCCCCTTACACTCTCTGGGACCCACGAGGAAACTCACTCTCCAGGGGAATACCCTCTACATCTCTGGTTCACCAAGCTGAGGTAACCACCTCCCGGGGAAAACCCTCTACACTCTCTGGTTTTAAAAGCTAGGAAACCCCCCCAGGGGAATACCCTCTACACTCTGGTTCACATGCTGAGGGAAAATCACTCTCCGGGGAAAACCCCCTACACCCTCTGGTTCACAGCTGAGGGAACTCACCTCCAGGTAATACCCTCTACACTCTCTTTGGGTTTACATGCTGGGTAACTCCTCCCCAGGGAAAACCTCTACACTCTCGCATAGAAGGAATGACTGATAAAAAAAGGGAGTTCTTTTATAGAAAAGCTCTAAACTAATATATGCTGTAGTAAATCCCTTAAATTTATATTAAGAGGGCAATGACAATTGTTTCACTTTGATGTGTAACTTAAATAAAATGGGCCGGCTCCTAAAGGCTGCTCACACTGCTGTCTATGGATTTTTAAAATTTTCTCTGAAAGCACGAAACCCTTTGGGGCCGCATGTACTCATATTTAATAATGATCATGAGTGAAATAATTAATTTATACGGAAGGACAAAAAACTCGCCTATACCAAAAAAATATATATAAATTTAATGTTACTTATATACAATTTTTAAAATACTACAAAAAACCCCCACACTCCAGTTCACATTAAACTACACATGTACTAATGAGTTAAACAAAATAAATGAAATTTAGAAAGGGGGGTTTCCAGCCCCCTCCCCCCCCCCCCCCTCTCTTCCCCCTCCTCCCTTCCCTCCCTCCTTCCCTTTCTCTTCTCCCTTGCAGGGGAAATAGCCGACAGGGAAAGTTAAATATCTACAAAAACAGACTCCTGCATACTAGGACTTTACAAATAAACGGAGAGCACTTAAAAACAAACACCTATAGATACCTAAAAACTTTCCAAAATTTTCCGTCCAAATAACCCCCCAAACTGTTAACTTTTCCTCCGTCACCACCCGAGGTAAGAAATTTAAAACACCTCCATTGCTCCCTTTCCCGGCCACTGCCCCTGACAGGAATAAAAACACTTTGCTTTCAGGGGAAAAAATAATAAACACTCCCCTGTCGTAACTACACGGAAAATGACATTTTAATATGGGTGTTATTTTTGTTATTTTTTATAAAAAAATTTTTTTTTCAGACTCCCAACATCCCCCCCCTAAACCGAAGGTCTCACCGCTAGGTAACCCAGTCGGGTTTTTTTAACTACAAGGGAAAAAAAAAAAAAAAAAGAGAAGAAAACGGGAAATGCCCCAAAGTCGGGGGAAAAAAAAATTCTCCAAAAAAATAAGAAAACTGCATCAATTTTTTGTCATTATCAAGTTACTTTTAAATTATTAAGGGGAAAACTTAAATCTACAATGACACTGGTAATCTACAGTCGTATGAAACCGTTTGACGGAAAAGTGTAGGTTTTTCGACAAAAGAGTCCGTCATGCGTCTAGCTGTACTCTGAAACATACGGAAAATGCCAATTACAACACTGTGTTGGCAAACACCTATGTTGATGCCCTTTTTTAAAATATCAGAATATTTAAAAAGGTGACAGGGATAAAACGGTTTTTGCTTCCGGGGTAATACATGCCACGTCGTATCTAACGGAAAATGACATAAATGGGGGGCAGCAAAGCATTAGCTAAAAAAATCGTAATGACCTGCAAAAAACCATACCCCCGGGGGGGGATTTAAACCCCCGGGCATAGAGTCCAAAAAACCCCGCCGGCAGTGAAGGGACTTGAGCTGAGTTGCACGGCCCCGCGCTGGGATCGTCTGTAAAAAATTTCATTTTTTTCACAGATGCCTGTGTAAATTTTCCCATGGTTAGAAAAACCTAGTTTGGTGAATCTTTTGGGCTAGTGGGCAGGGCTACGCGAGGGCTGGAAATTTTGAGACTCTAGACCGACATTAGCTAAAAAATATAGACCAAAGCTTTGACGTTTTCCCCTTCATAAAAATCTTTGAAAGAGTGCAAGAACAGGGTGAAAACACCTGATTCCCAAGTCTGCACAATCCGGCAAATGGGGTTTAGGGCAAAACGCTCCTGCCTCCACTGGGTCACTATGACAGGCCTTGTGCCCGGAAGAAAACAGAATGCAATGAATATCACAGACTTTGAAAAAACATTTGACAAAAGCGATTTAAGGTGTAATACCATAAAAAAACTGCAAAGGAAAAGGGGGGGAGGATCTTCAAATTCCAACAAATCGAACACAAAAAAGTAGTGGTCAACAAGTTAAATCGGGGCCCATGTGAAAGCTTGTTTCCCCAAGGACGTACTCGCCCCCTCTTATTCCTTTCCTCATATCAGAATAAACAGAGATATACACACGCCCGTATCATCCTTTGCGGATGATACTAGGATCTGCATGAGGCTGTCATCTGTGAGGGGCGCGGGTTAACCTCAAGAAGATATAAAAAAAAGTTTTCCCTGGGCAAAGGGAAACAATAATTTCAAAGAGGACAAATTCCAACTACTCCGTTATGGGGAAAAATGGAGGAATAATAATAGAAGAGGTATACTACGGCTCTGGCCAAATGAAGGAAAAATAATGTAAGGGCCTAGAGTATAATGTCTGAGGATCTCACTTTCAAGGATCAAACATCCCGATCGCACATGAAAGAAAATGATAGGTGGGTAATGAGAACTTCAAAAAGAGAGATGCCCAAACCCCTGATAACCTTTTCAAAAACACTTTTTCTCTCTAGGCGGAATATTGCTGTACATTAAATCACCATTCAAAGCAGGGGAAACGCAGATTAAGGGGGTGTACAGAGATCCTTTACTGCAGATAAGTTTTGTCAAGCATTAACTACTGGGGAAAGCTTGGGAAACATTTGATTGTACCTTAGGAACGCAGGGAGAGAGATTTATCATAATCTACACTTGAAAAAACTTGAAAGGGAAAGGTCCCCAATCTGCACACAGAAATCACCCCTACGAAAGTAAAAGACGGGCAGGGGATGCAAAAAGCCCCCAATAAAAAGTAGGGGGGCCATTGGTTCCAAGGGGAAAACACCCCAAATCTCGGGCCCAAAATGTTTTAACAGCCTCCCATCAAGCATTAGGGGAATTGCCAAAAAACCCCTGCTGCCTTTAAGAAGACGGACAGATACCCAAAAATAGTGCCGGATCAGCCGGGGTTTGGCTCTACGTTGGACTGCGGGGCCACATAAAGCCCAGTTTATCAGGCCCGATCCCTCGGGAGGCTGGTCATGGACCGGGCCGCGGGGGGGGTTTATCCCGGGAAAAACCCCAGGAACCCCCATTATGGAGCGTTATATCAATATTTTTTTCAGCACTCCGTAATACAGATTCCCGGGAGCCTGTTTTTGTTGTTTGTAAGTATGTGGCGTGGGGTTTCACCCATCATGTCTTCCTCTGCGCCCGCCTCCAGTGGCGGACGTTGACCTGCCCCA
>NW_026509077.1:0-13704 GCF_026875155.1 Cherax quadricarinatus
GTTTTTGTGTGTGTGTGTGTGTGTGTGTGGTGTGTGTGTGAGAGTGTGTGTGTGTGTTTTGTGTGTGTGTGTTGTGTGTGTGTTGTGTTTGTGTGTGTGTGTGTGTTGTGTGTGTGTGTGTGTGTGTGTGTTGTGTGTGTGTAGTTGTGTGTGTGTGTGTGTGTGTGTGTGTATGTGTGTGTGTGTGTGTGTGAATGTACTTGTGTACTTTCGTATTTACCTGTGGACGTTTCAGTGTCATACATATAGGAAAATGTCGAATTTCATCAAAAGAGAAAGCTGATAACTTTTATGTAGCAGATTCCTGGGAGGGAAGACATATAATCACACGGACACACATCTATGCACGATTAAACGTTCACACAAATACATATAAAGCTGCATGAGTGAAAACAAAGCAAAAGTTAGCTTGAACACGTAATGAAACATAAATACAAGTCCGAGGTTATCACTAAGTAACCTCACCTTGGTGGCCGAGTTGGGAGGCAGCTTGGTGTTGTCTGGCTGGTCTACTGTTCCAGGCTGTTTTGGTGAGTGTAATTATAGGACGCAGTTTTCTGTGTGTCACCTCCTGTAATTCCACCCACCTGGACAGTCTCGGCAGTAGACCAGCTAGACAAGACCAAGTTACCATCCAACAAGGTTACTGGGGAGGGGCCAACACATACACAACACACACACACACAACACACCCACCCACCCATCCACCCACCCACACAACCACCAACCCAAACGCCCACCTGGTAAAGTGAGGAAGGGAGTTCATCTGAGGAGACACAGATGGACTTCTGGACACACGGAACTAGGGAAAGCACCAAAACAACCAGGAGTGGGAAGTGTGGAAGGGTTGACAACCGGGGGTCCACGGATGGAGACCTGGAAACATAAACCACACCTGACTATGATCACAATACACCATA
This sequence comes from Cherax quadricarinatus, assembly GCF_026875155.1. Taxonomy (NCBI): domain Eukaryota; kingdom Metazoa; phylum Arthropoda; class Malacostraca; order Decapoda; family Parastacidae; genus Cherax; species Cherax quadricarinatus. The sequence continues at coordinate 921 of NW_026509077.1, forward strand.
ACCACACCTCACTATGATCACAGGTCACTACGACCACACCTCACTATGACAACAATTCACCATGGCTTCACCTCACTATGACCACACCTCACTATGACCACACGTCACCATGATCTACACCTGGAAGTTCGTCTGATGGGACACAGATTGAATTCTGGACACCGGAACTGAGAAGGGATGACATTCTGGGACCCACGGATGGAGACCTAACTATGACCACACATGACTATGGCCACACCTCATACTATGACCTCACCTAACCAAGACCACCCCTCACCTATGATGACACCTACGACCACACCTCACCATGATGACACCTGCGACCCCACCTCACCTTGATCCACACCTGGGAGTTCATCTGAGGGGACACGGATGGACTTCTGGACACAAGGAACTAGAGATAGCATCAAAACTACTGGAAAAGGGAAGTGTGGAAGGGTTGACATCCGGGGGCCCACGGACGGAGACCTGGAAACATAAACCTGACTATGACCACACCTCACTATGACCACACCTGACAAAGTCCTCACCTAACATCACATCTCACTCTGATCTCACCTATGAACACACCTGACTATGACCACACCTCACCTATGACCACAGCTCACTATGACTTCACCTAACCATGATCACCTCTCACTATGATTCACACCTGGGAGTTCATCTGAGGGGACACAAATGGACTTCTGGACACACAGAACAAGGGAAAGCAACTGTGGAAGACCTGCAAAACATGAACCACACCTGACTATGACCATACCTGTCTATGACCTCACCTAACTATGACCACTCCTCACCTCACTACGACTTTACCTATGACCACACCTGTCTATCACCACACCTAACTATGCCAACCACACCTAACATACTTTAACTAACAATGACCTCACCTATGCTGATTATACTAAGAAATGATTTGTGATTGATCGAGTGATGGAAAAGATAAAATATAAGTAATGAAGAACTGGCTGGAAAAGTACCTCATAATAGCAATAGAGCAACACAAAACAGTACAGAACTAGGGACAATAACATGCAGCAGATAATACATGAAACAGCAGTATTGAAGACATTAAGAGTTGTAACATCCACACCAACAATCCCTAGATTTTTTCTTGTTCGTAAATATTTTTCTCAGTACAGTGAAGGTGAGAGAAAGTGAGGAAGGGACGTCATCTGAGGGGACACAGATGGACTTCTGGACACACGGAACTAGGGAAAGCACCAAAACAACCGGGAGTGGGAAGTGTGGAAGGGTTCACATCCGGGGGCCCACGGATGGAGACCTGGAAACATAAACCACACCTGTCTATGACCTCACCTGACTATGACCTCACCTAACTATGACCACCCCTCACCTATTACGATATCTACGACCACACTATGATCCAGTGAAAAGTTCTTAAGCTTGGGAATGTTCTTAGCCCTAGCAGTTGTTAACTAAATAATGTAGAACTTAGCCGTACAGAATGCGAAAAGAACTCGGGGGTTAAGGTAAGCAACAATCTTAAACCAAGATTGCGCAGCTCAGTTCTGGTCTCCATGTTGCAGACTGGATATAAATTCGTTAGAAAACATTCAGAAACGAAATCAATTATTTTATTTCATATATCACATTAATACAACACTTCTGATCATCAGTTGTTTAATTATTTTTGTTTACAGTATTGTGTATTATATTGTAGTATAAACCTTGGTAATTGATACTGACAAAGTTGTTTAAAAAGACACGTTAACAAACACTAGCACATATTTGTAACACTTCACGTTAATGGCACATCGCTGTTCCTTACTTAAAAATGTCGACATATAATAATATATATAGACTGGAAGTGAGGTGTGAGTGACATGTATTGTTTAAGATGATATGACGTAGAACATGAGGTGACGTGAGTCTTCTTGGGTTTACCTTGGTTGACTATCATGTATACCAGCAAGCTTTTTTTTTCTTTTTTTTTAAGATTTTTTATTCTTAGAATCTTGATCTAGGAACCTCACATCGGTGTTCAAAGGATACCTATGAGGATACCTATGAGGATCCTCACAAGTGACGGAAGCTTAACACAGGAGATACCTATGAGGAGCCTCAAAAGTGACGGAAGCTTAACACAGGGGATACCTATGAGGAACCTCACAAGTGACGGAACCTTAACACAGGGGATACCTATGAGGAGCCTCACAAGTGACGGAAGCTTAACACAGGGGGATACCTATGAGGAGCCTCACAAGTGACGGAAGCTTAACACAGGGGATACCTATGAGGAGCCTCACAAGTGACGGAAGCTTAACACAGGGGATACCTATGAGGAGCCTCACAAGTGACGGAAGCTTAACACAGGGGATACTTATTAGGAGCCTCACAAGTGACAGAACCTTAATACAGGGTATACCTATGAGGAGCCTCAAAAGTGACGGAAGTTGTGGAGAAATTTTCTCCAGGAGGGAGGTATCAGCCCCCTTCAGCCCCCTTTCAGCCCCTTTCAGCCCTGAGGGGCCCAGCCCTCTCAGAAGGGGCAAATATCTTGTTTACTGCTACAGCGAGTAATTGATCCCAGATGCAGTACCAGTATACGACCTGTGGTCAAGCGACCGCCGCTCATGCGGTCCAGTGTTGCAAAGTGTAGTTGAATAAGAGACAGCCCATCTCATACCTTAGCAGGACAATTAAGGAAAATCCTGCTCCCACTTTATTACCATAGTAAAGATAGTAGACATTGTTGTCTATGCGTAAGACAGCAAGATTCAAACATTCTGCTTTGCTTCATCGAGGAAGTGGCAAGGAAGTAAAAGTACTAGGTCAGCTTTTCCTTTGTGCTAGGGGAGTAACGGCGTGGGGTGCTGTGGCGTCTTTAGATTACTTTTGACTCTACTGAGAGTGACACTGACGTCAGGATAACCAACAAAGAACGATCTGTGCGTTAGTGTGAACAAAGTGTCTCACAAAACACAATAAACACTTACAGAGAAGTGTGATCAGCTTCTTTAGTGATAAGATTGTGAACAATAAAGACAAATCTTGTGGAACATAGTGTACCAGTGTGCGTATTCCTAGACTATGGAAGACGTGGACATCCAAGGACACTTCAGCTTCTATCAAGTCACCGATATCTGTCGAAGGTGTGAAGAACACCATAGCTCATGCTACAAGAGCAAGGTAGGTTACGAATTTCTTGTAGTACAGGGGACTGCGCAGTTCTTGAGTCGCAAGGAGTTTGTAATCAACCTATAGTCGGCAGTGAGGTGCGGACTTTTGAGTCCACACAAGTAAGTTTGTCAGCCATCAGTGAATGAAATATGCTGACATAACACCCCATAGGGGTAATTTATTGTTTACATAATATGATCTATTCCAGCCCGTTGAGAGATGATCATGACAACAATTCAAGACCTCGTCTGCAGGGGCGGCTGTGTAGACGATTTGCTGTCTTTTATCAGCTAAGTGTTCCCTATATTTAAATTTATAAATAATAAGCTTAGCTGGTAATGCCATTTCTCAACAGAAGCTTAACACAGGGGGATACCTATGAGGAGCCTCACAAGTGACGGAAGCTTAACACAGGGGATACCTATGAGGAGCCTCACAAGTGATGGAAGCTTAACACAGGGGATACCTATGAGGAGGCTCACAAGTGACTGAAGCTCAACACAGGGGGATACCTATGAGGAGCCTCACAAGTGACGGAAACTTAACACAGGGGATACCTATGAGAAGCCTCACCAGTGGCGGAAGCTTAACACAGGGGATACCTATGAGGAGCCTCACAAGTGACGGAAGATTAACACAGGGGATACCTATGAGGAGCCTCACAAGTGACGGAAGCTTAACACAGGGGATACCTATGAGGAGGCTCACAAGTGACGGAAGCTTAACACAGGGGATACCTATGAGGAGCCTCACAAGTGAGGGAACCTTAACACAGGGGATACCTATGAGGAGGCTCACAAGTGACGCAAACTTAACACAGGGGATACCTATGAGGATCCTCACAAGTGACGAAAGCTTAACACAGGGGATACCTATGAGGAGGCTCACAAGTGACAGAACCTTAACAGAGGGGATACCTATGAGGAGGTTCACTGTTGTGAACTGTACCAAGTTCACTGTTGTGAACTGTACCATGTTTACTGTTGTTAACTGTACCATATTCACTGTTGTGAACTGTATCATGTTCACTGTTGTGAACTGTACTATGTTCACTGCTGTTAATTGTACCATGCTCACTGTTGTGAACTGTACCATGATCACTCTTGTGCACTGTACTATGTTCACTGTTGTGAACTGTACCATGTTCACTGTTGTGAACTGTACCATGCTCACTGTTGTGAACTGTACCATGTTCACTGTTGTAAACTGTACCATGTTCACTGTTGTGAACTGCACCATGTTCACTGTTGCGTACTGTACCATGTTCACTGTTGTTAATTGTACCATGCTCACTGTTGTGAACTGTACCATGATCACTGTTGTGAACTGTACCATGTTCGCTGTTGTGAACAGTACCATGTTCACTGTTGTGAACTGTACCATGTTCACTGTTGTTAATTGTACCATGTTCACTGTTGTGAACTGTACCATGTTCACTGCTGTTAATTGTACCATGTTCACTGTTGTGAACTGTACCATGATCACTGTTGTGAAAAGAACGATGTTCACTGTTGTGAACTGTACCATGTTCACTTTTGTGAACTGCACCATGTTCACTTTTGTGAACTGTACCTTGTTCACTGTTGTGAATTGAACGATGTTCATTGTTGTCAACTGTGTAATGTTCACTGTTGTAAAGTGTACCATATTCAGTGTTGTGAATTGTACCATGTTCACTGTTGTGAACTGTACCATGTTCACTGTTGTGAACTGCACCATGTTCACTGTTGTGAACTGCACCATGTTCACTGTTGTAAACTGTACAATGTTCACTGTTGTGAACTGTGCCATGTTCACTGTTGTGAACTGTACTATGTTCACTGTTGTAAACTGAACCATGTTCACTGTTGTGAACTGTACTATGTTCACTGTTGTAAACTGTACCATGTTCATTGTTGTGAACAGTACGATATTCACTCTTTTGAGCTGCACCATGTTCACTATTGTGAATTAAATCATGTTCACTGTTGTGAGCTGTACCATGTTTACTTTTGTGAACTGAACCATGTTCAGTATTGTGAACTGTACCTTGTTCACTGTTTTGAATTGTGCGATGTACACTGTTGTGAATATTACCATGTTCACTGTTGTGAACAGTACCATGCTAAGATTGATGGACTGACCACATCGACTCAATGTTGAGGGACTGATTACCTCATTCTCCTCCTGTTCTTCAGGATTCTCCTTGGTATGGACTGATGAAGCCACTGTGTGGCGAAACGTTTCCTCAATAAAGATACCCAAGAGTTGCACATGTGTCTAATTTATCAATCAGATGAGTAATAAATCATCACATGAAAAAGTGTAATTTCTTCAACTTTTTTTTTTTTATGAAAATGTTAATTGATATTAATATTGGCCAAAACAAATTCTTACTTTTTTCTAAGAAAGACTGACCTGCATTTAAAAAATAAGTAAATAAGTACTTAAATGTTATAAAATAAGAAGGTAAGTAGGTATCCCGAAGACGGACCTTTAAGTACTTCACTTAATCTTGCTTTTTCCAACCCTTAATGTTTATTTCGCTAATAATTCGTGAAGCCTCATCCGATAGACATTATTTTTTAATTCTTGTCTATGGTAACTAAGGCCAGGATCCAGGAACAATTAGCATCAACACGTGCTTTCTGACCAAAGTTGTTCCTCAGCATCCTGGAATAGTTCAGATAACTTACAAAACCCTCAGTAACAGAGATTCAAACGTTTAAATAGAGTTTTTTATTAATTCAATGACATCGGAGAGTGAAATTCAAGAGTTTAAATACAGATTTGTCTTTTTCATGTGTTTAACTGTGAGAATTTTTTATTCACTTTAAATCATGTTAAATAAATTTCAGTTTACATCTTCTGAACGAGTTTGGTTTCTAAAGGCTGATGCGACTAACGGCCATTAAATTTTGTTGTGGGGTCAAATTTTCAATATACTGAAATTTAAAAAAAAAAAAAATGGAATGGTTGTACTTCCTAACTGGGGAAAGGCACATCAGATGGCACATCAGATGGCACATCAGATGGCACATCAGAAGGCACATCAAGGCACATCAGAAGGCACATCAGAAGGCACATCAGAAGGAACATCAGAAGGCACGTCAGAAGGCACATCAGAAGGCACATCAGAGGGCACATCACAAGGCACATCAGATGGCACATCAGAAGGCACATCAGAGGGCACATCACAAGGCACATCAGATGGCACATCAGATGGCACATCAGAAGGCACATCAGAAGGCACATCAGATAACACATCAGAAGGCACATCAGAAGGCGCATCAGAAGGCACATTAGAAGGCACATCAGATGGGACATCAGATGGCACATCAGATGGCACATCAGAAGGCACATCAGAAGGCACATCAAAAGGCACATCAGAAGGCACATCAGAAAGCACATCAGATGGCACATCAGATGGCACATCAGAAGGCACATCAGAAGGCACATCAGAAGTCACATCAGGAGGCACTTCAGAAGGCACATCAGAAGGCACATCAAGAGGCACATCATATGGCACATCAGATGGAACATCAGATGGCACATCAGAAGGCACATCAGATGGCACATCAGAAGGCACATCAGATGGCACATCAGAAGGCACATCAGAAGGCACATTAGAAGGCACATCACAATGTACATCAGAAGGCACATTAGAAGGCACATCAGAAGGCACATCAGAAGGCACATCAGGAGGCACGTCAGAAGGCACATCAGATGGCACATAAGAAGTCACATCAGAAAGCACATCAAATGGCACATCAGAAGGCACATCAGAAGGCACATTAGAAGGCACATCAGATGGCACATCAGAAGGCACATCAGATTGCAAATCAGATGGCAGATCAGATGGCACATAAGAGGGCACATCAGAGGGCACACCAGATGGCACCTCAGATGGCACATCAGAAGGCACATAGAAGGCACATTAGACTTCACATCAGATGGCACATTAGGTGGTACATCAGAAGGCACATCAGATGGCACATCAGACGGCACATCAGATGGCACATCAGATGGCACATCAGAAGGCACATCAGAAGGCACATCAGAAGGCACATCACATGGCACATCTGATGGCACATCAGATGGCGCATCAGAAGGCACATCAGATGGCACATCAGATGGCACATCAATTGGCACATCAGATGGCACATCAGATGGCACATCAGATGGCACATCATATGGCACATCAGATGGCACATCAGAAGGCACATCAGATGGCACATCAAATGGCACAGAAGGCACATCAGATGACACGTCAGAAGGCACATCAGATGGCATATCAGATGGCACATCAGATGGCACATCAGAGGGCACATCAGATGGCACATCAGAAGGCACATCAGAAAGCACATCAGAAGGCACATCAGAAGGCACATTAGATGGCACATCAGAAAGCACATCAGATGGCACATCAGAAGGCACATCAGAAGGCACATCAGAAGACACATCAGAAGGCACATCAAATGGCACATCAGATGACATCAGATGGCACACCAGAAGGCACATCAGATAACACATCAGAAGGCACATCAGAAGGCACATCAGATGGGACATCAGATGGCACATCAGATGGCACATCAGAAGGCACATCAGAAGGCACATCAAAAGGCACATCAGAAGGCACATCAGAAAGCACATCAGATGGCACATCAGATGGCACATCAGAAGGCACATCAGAAGGCACATCAGAAGTCACATCAGGAGGCACATCAGAAGGCACATCAGAAGGCACATCAAAAGGCACATCATATGGCACATCAGATGGCACATCAGATGGCACATCAGAAGGCACATCAGATGGCACATCAGAAGGCACATCAGATGGCACATCAGAAGGCACATCAGAAGGCACATCAGAAGGCACATCACAATGTACATCAGAAGGCACATTAGAAGGCACATCAGAAGGCACATCAGAAGGCACATCAGAAGGCACATCAGAAGGCACATCAGGAGGCACATCAGAAGGCACATCAGATGGCACATAAGAAGTCACATCAGAAAGCACATCAAATGGCACATCAGAAGGCACATCAAAAGGCACATCAGAAGGCACATCAGATGACACATCAGAAGGCACATCAGATTGCAGATCAGATGGCAGATCAGATGGCACATAAGAGGGCACATCAGAGGGCACATCAGATGGCACATCAGATGGCACATCAGAAGGCACATAGAAGGCACATTAGACTTCACATCAGATGGCACATTAGATGGTACATCAGAAGGCACATCAGATGGCACATCAGACGGCACATCAGATGGCACATCAGATGGCACATCAGAATGCACATCAGAAGGCACATCAGAAGGCACATCACATGGCACATCTGATGGCACATCAGATGGCGCATCAGAAGGCACATCAGATGGCACATCAGATGGCACATCAATTGGCACATCAGATGGCACATCAGATGGCACATCATATGGCACATCAGATGGCACATCAGAAGGCACATCAGATGGCACATCAAATGGCACATTAGAAGGCACATCAGATGACACGTCAGAAGGCACATCAGATGGCACATCAGATGGCACATCAGAGGGCACATCAGATGGCACATCAGAAGGCACATCAGAAAGCACATCAGAAGGCACATCAGATGGCACATCAGAAGGCACATCAGAAGGCACATCAGAAGGCACATTAGATGGCACATCAGAAAGCACATCAGATGGCACATCAGAAGGCACATCAGAAGGCACATCAGAAGGCACATCAGAAGGCACATCAGAAGGCACATCAGAAGGCACATCAAATGGCACATCAGATGACACATCAGATGGCTCACCAGAAGGCACATCAGATGGCACATCAGATGGCACATCAGAAGGCACATCAGAAGGCACATCAGAAGGCACATCAGATTGCACATCAGATTGCACATCAGATGGCACATCAGATGGCACAGATGGCACATCAGAAGGCACATCAGAAGGCACATCAGATGGCACATCAGAAAGTACATCAGATGGCACATCAGAAGGCACATCAGATGGCACATCAGAAGGCACATCAGAAGGCACATCAAATGGCACATCAGATAGCACATCAGATGGCACATCAGAAGGCACATCAGATGGCACATCAGAAGACACATCAGATGGCACATCAGAAGGCACATCAGAAGGCACGTCAGAAGGCACATCAGATGGAACATCAGATGGCTCATCAGATGGCACATCAGAAGGCACATCAGATGGCAGATCAGATGGCACATCAGATGGCACATCAGATGGCACATCAGTGGTCAGTCCATCAATCTTGATGGACTGACCACATAGACTCAAGGTTGAGGGACTGATTACCTCATTCTCCTCCTGTTCTTCAGGATTCTCCTTGGTATGGACTGATGAAGCCACTGTGTGGCGAAATGTTTCCTCAATAAAGATACCCATGAGTTGCGCATGTGTCTAATTTAATCACACACATTACAAAATATCACTGACTCGTTTCCTGTGTCACCACCTGTGTGGTGATTTCTTCTCATGTACCAGAAACACTACCTGAGTCTCGGTCTCTGTTTCCCTTCGTGGTTATCTAAACAGTTACCGTACCTTTTCACGAAGTCTAGCTGTCTACTCATATTTACATCTGTCCAACCTCTGAGATTATACAAGATTATACAACCCAGTGCATCTCAAATCGGCTGCACAACTACAGCTTGCCATCTGCCTCACACCACTGTATACTCGTTTCTTGGTTTCTTTATTAGGACTGAAAAACACAAGAATGGCGGAACACTGCAGCAGCCAGACTGGCCCAAACTAGGCAGGATATTCTCTTAAGCAACCCACTTATTCAGCTTCTTTCAAAGGTTTCCCAAGAATTAGCTTCAGTATCTCAGGTACTAATCAAACCCAGACCTTCTCACTCACACAAGAGTGAACACGGTACAGTTCACAACAGTGAACATGGTACACTTAACAACAGAGATCTTGGTATAGTTCACAACAGTGAACATCAGGCAGTTGACAACAGTGAACATCGTGCGGTTCACAACAGTGAACATGGTACAGTTCACAACAGTGATCATGGTAGATTTCACAAAAGAGTACATGGTACAGTTGGCAACAGTGAACATGGTACAGTTGACAACAGTGAACATGGTACAGTTCACAACAGTAAACATGGTACAGTTCACAACAGTAAACATGGTACAGTTGACAACAGTGAACATGGTACAGTTCACAACAGTAAACATGGTACAGCTCACAACAGTGAACATGGTACAGTTGACAACAGTGAACATAGTACAGCTCACAACAGTGAACATTGCACAGTTCAAAAAAGAGAACAAGGTACAGTTCACAATACTGAACATGGTACAGTTCACAAAAGTAAACATGGTACAGCTCACAACAATGAACATGGTACAGTTCACAACAGTGAACATGGTACAGTTCACAATGGTGAACATGGTACAGTTCACAATGGTGAACTTGGTGCCGTTCAAAAGAGTGAACATCATACTATGACAACAGTGAACATGGCACAGTTCACAACAGTGAACATGGTAGAGTTCACAACAGTGAACATGGCACAGTTCACAACAGTGAACATGGTACAGTTTACAACAGCGAACATGGTGCAGTTCACAACAGTAAACATGGTACATTTCACAACAGTGAACATGGTACAGTTCACAAAAGCGAGCATCGTACAGTTCACAACAGTGAAAATGGTACAGCTCACAACAGTAATCATGTTACAGTTCCCAACAGTAAACATGGTACAATTCGCAAATGAGAAGTTAAGTGGAGCAGCCTGTCTATTTCATATCCCAAGATCTTGTTAGGGTTTCTAATGGCTACAGGTGTACCTCTGATGGAGATACCCCCTTTATCTTCGATGGTTGATGCAAAACATCCTATTGTGCTAACAAGGACTTTGTCAGAGTAAGTCGTAATTCTCCATTTCTTTTCCCAATTAGATGTTCGACGAAGTTCAATATTCATTTTTTCTATGACTCTCTCATACTTGTATTTTCCTGTTACCGGAGTTGATGAGACGACATGAATAACATCATCTGCAAACTGTGTTATAATTGTATCATTAAACTTTGGTTGAGGAAGATCATTCACATAAATGTTGAATAGAATTGGACTAAGACAAGAGCCTTGTGGGACACCAGCTGTTGGTATAAAAGGCTCTGCCGACCTGCCGTGAAAGGTGGGAATGATTTTTCTTTGAGTTAAGAAGTTATATATTAATCTGAGAAAGGTCCGGTTATGGTCTGGTAGGTCAATAAGTTTGTATATAAGACCATCATGCCATAAGCTATCAAAAGCTTTATGAACATCTCTGATGACAATTAGGGCAAGATTGCCCTGATGTTTTATACTTGCTACAGTATCGAAAATAATATTTATTGCATGATTGGTACCTCTATGTATTCTAAAGCCAAATTGTTTTTCAGTAAAAAGGTGATTAAACTCCATATAGTAGTTCAGTCTGTTGGAAATGATCTCAAGAACTTATCCAGTGACTTCAAGTAAAGATATAGGTCTATAGTTCCCTGGTTGATGAATGTCTTTATTGGGTTTAGCAAGAAAGATCATCCTAGCAGTCTTAAAAACAACTGGAAAATGTCCTGAGGCCAAGATGGCATTAAAGATATTTACCAAAGACTGTTTACAATTTCTGGGTAGGAACTTTATTTGTTTCATTGTTATTCCAGAGAGACCAGGGGCTCTATTTCGCATTCTTCCAATAACCTGACTCATCTCGAGTAATGTAATAGGTCTAGTAAGCGGGTGGGCGTCTTCAAGAGTTGATGTATTGATGGAAGGTAGTGGTTGTAGATCATGTAAGTTCTCATCTCTCCATTCATTTACCAACTGATAGAGATTATTGTTAAATCGACGACTGTTTTGTGGGAGAGAATTTTTCTCCCATACATCACCCATCAAATTAGCCTAGTCCTGTGGGTCATCAAGTTTAATCTCAACATCTTCATCACCCTCATCAGTGAAGGTATGAATTAGGTAGTTAGGAGCCTTGTGTTTTGCCCCTAAAAGTTGTCGGATCTTACTCCAAAATTTTGCTGGCTCACGTTTATACTGATTAGCTTGGAGAACTAGCATTTCCATAAGTCACGTTTGTGATGACTAATCATGTTAATTAATTCTTGCCTTAATCTGTGCAATGTAGCTACTGGTGGTTGTCGCGTTTGAAGATGCCTTCGACATTCTGTTTGATAATTTCTCAAAGCTTCTTTAATTTCCCTCGTAGGTTTATATTGTTGGTAGATCTTTGTGGAAGCTAATTGGCAAGTTGCATTAGTAGCATCAATTATTCGATTGTGAAGGGACCTAATCACGTCGTCAATTGCAGTGGAAGGTAGATTTTCCAGCGACACAATTTCATCGTCACCCAGAAATGCCCTGAAGGGGTCAAACCCTAGGGTGTTGAGATTAGGTTTAGGAGGTACATGTATTCTAAATGGAGAAATTTGTAGTTGTATTAAAACAGGAATATGGTCAGATCCTGCGTTTCCTCCAGGAGAGATACGACAATAAAAGAGGTCACAGTCTCTGTTTGTCAGGACTATATCTGGTGTCCCTGGATGAGGTCCAATATACGATTTAAAGAATGAGCCTTGAAATGACAAGTTTCTGGCTGTCATGATATTAA
>NW_026509078.1:0-12768 GCF_026875155.1 Cherax quadricarinatus
TTTACCAACCTGTCCCACAGGATGGTAGTACCTTTTGGGGGGTTGCTTTTTTACCAAAAAATACCACGGATGGAGACCTTCTTGGGTGGTTGGTTTTTCCCAACCTCTCCCACGGAGGTGTCCCTTTTTGGGGTGGTTGCTTTACCAACCTACTACCCAGGATGTAGTACCTTCTTGGGTGGTTGTGTTTCCCAAACCTCTACCACAGGAGGTAGTCCCTTTCTTGGGTGTTGGTTTACCGCCTTCTACCACAGGAGGTAGCCCCTTTTTGGGTGGTTGATGTCTCCCAAACCCTGACCACAGGATGGTAGTCCTTCTTGGGTGGTTGCTGTTTACCAACCCTACACCACGGGATTGACTCCTTTTGGTGGTTGCTTTTTACCAACCTACTACCACAGGATGGAAAGGGATGGGCCTTCTTGGGTGGTTGTTTTTTCCCAACTTATACGAAGGAGGGTTGGGTCCCTTTCTTGGGGGGTGTCTCCCAACCTACTACCCATGATTGTAATCCTTCCTTGGTGGTTGCTGTTTAAAAACCCCTACTGCCAAAGGATGGTAGTACCCTTTGGGTGGTTGATGTCTAAAAAATTAACACGGTATACATCTTTTTGGGGTGGTTGTGCTTCCCAACTTACTGCCACAATGGAGTAATTTTGGGTGGTTGCGTTTACCAACCACTAACACGGGTGGAGCACCTTTTGGGGGGTTGCTTTTTACAAACCTACTACCACAGGATGGTAGTACCTTCTTGGGTGGTTGCTGTTTACCAACCTACTACCACAGGATGGTAGTACCTTCTTGGGTGGTTGCTGTTTACCAACCTACTACCACAGGATGGTAGTACCTTCTTGGGTGGTTCTGTTTACCAACCTACACCACAGGATGGTAGTAACCTTCTTGGGTGGTTGCTGTTTAAAAACCCTACACCACAGGATGGTAGTACCTTCTTGGGTGGTTGCTGTTTACCAACTACTACCACAGGATGGTATACCTTCTTGGGGGGTTGCTGTTTCCCAAACCCTACTACCACAGGATGGAAAGTACCTTCTTGGTGGTTGCTGTTTACCAACCTACTACCACAGGATGGTAGTACCTTCTTGGGTGGTTGCTGTTTACCAACCTACTTCCACAGGATGGTAGTACCTTCTTGGGTGGTTGCTGTTTACCAACCTACTACCACAGGATAGTAGTACCTTCTTGGGTGGTTGCTGTTTACCAACTACTACCACAGGATGGTAGTCCCTCTTGGTGCTTGCTGTTTACCAACCTACTACCACAGGAAGGTAGCACCTTCTTGGGTGGTTGATGTTTCCAACGCTCAACGGATGGTATACTTTGGTGTTGCTGTTTACCAACTTACTACCACAGGATGGTAGCCCCTTCACGGGTGGTTGTTGTTTACCCAACCCACTACCCCCAGGATGGTAGTACCTTCTTGGTGGTTGCTGTTTACCAACCTACTACCATAGAATGGTAGTACTTTCTTTGGTGGTTGATATCTACCAACCTACTACCACAGGATGGTAATACCTTCTTTGGTGGTTGCTGTTTACAAACCTACTACCAAAGGATGGTAGTACCTTTTGGGTGCTGGTTTTCAACCTACTCCACAGGATGGTAGCACCTTTTGGGGGTTGATGTCCCCAAACCTGCTACCACAGGATGGTAGTACCTTCTTGGGTGGTTGCTGTTTACCAACGTACTACCACAGGATGGTAGTACCTTCTTGGGTGGTTGCTGTTTACCAACCTACTACCACAGGATGGTAGTTCCTTCTTGGGGGGTTTTGCCTTTTTACCAACTTGCTACCATAGGATTGTAGTACCTTCTTTGGTGGTTGATGTCTACAAATCTACTACCCAGATGGTAATACCTCTTTGATTGTTGCTTTTTAAAAACCCTACTACCAAAGGATGGTAGTGGCCTCCTTGGGTGGTTGATGTCTACAAACTTACTACCACAGGATGGTAGCATCCTTCTTGGGTGGTTGCTGTTTCCCAACTTACTGCCACAGGATGGTAGTACCTTCTTGGGTGGTTCATGTCTACCAACCTACTACCACAGGATGGTAGTACCTTCTTGGGTGGTGCTGTTTACCAACCTACTACCACAGGATGGTAGTACCTTCTTGGGTGGTTGCTGTCTACCAACTTACTACCTATTACCTGGAGTTTACCTGGAGAGAGTTCCGGGGGTCAACGCCCCCGCGGCCCGGTCTGTGACCAGGCCTCATGGTGAATCAGAGCCTGATCAACCAGCCTGTTACTGCTGGCTGCAAGCAAACCAACGTACGAGCCACAGCCCGGCTGGTCAGGAACCGACTTTAGGTGCTTTTCCAGTGCCAGTTTGAAGACTGCCAGGGGTCTGTTGGTAATCCCCCTTAGGTATGCTGGGAGGCAGTTGAACAGTCTCGGGCACCTGACACTTAACGTGCTAGTGACACCCCTACTTTTCATTGGGGGGATGTTGCATCGTCTGCCAAGTCTTTTGCTTTCGTAGTGAGTGATTTTCGTGAGCAAGTTCGGTACTAGTCCCTCTAGGATTTTCCAGGTTTATATAATCATGTATCTCTCCCGCCTGCATTCCAGGGAATACAGGTTCAGGAACCTCAAGCACTCCCAGTAATTGAGGTGTTTTATCTCCGTTATGCGCGCCGTGAAGGTTCTCTGTATATTTTCTAGGTCAGCAATTTCATGTATATGGATACTTTATTTAGGAATTAGTTGACTGTTGAAGATCAAATTCTGAAGTAAAGGATCTTTGGTCCCCAGTGGAAAAAATCCAAGTTTTTTATATTTTTAGGAGGGTATGATGTTGGGGTTTGGTAGGTTATCCCGTTTTAAAAACTTTGGGGATAATATTACAAAGAAAGTTGGTAAAGTTTTTTAGTGCAGTAATTTGAAAAATACCTGATTTTATTTTTTAGTTTCAAAGATGTTGAAAGAAGTGCTGATTAAAGAAATTTCCTAAAACATAAATGTATACAGCTTAAACTCTACATTAATATTTTATTGGCACAAATTTTTGGTACAGTGGAACCTCAAATTTTGAACATATCGCATATCGATCTCTTCGAAAAAAGAACCCTTTTTCCCTAGTAACTTTGCCCCTATTATCGAATCGCCCCCCATTTTCGAGCTGCCCGGGGACTGGACCTGTCTGTAAGCGTCCCCTCGCAGGCGCTGTGAACCAGTCTTGTTTTGTTGATGCTTTAGTGAACACTAACCTGTTATCTCATGCAAACATTTTACGATTATTTCATGTGTTTTTGTGCTTGTGGGACTGTGAAATAAGCTACAATGGGCCCAAAGAAACTTGCTAGTGGTACCCATGTGGTAAAAGAAAGTGAGATACAAACCCTAGATGTGAAGAAGGAAATAATACAGAAGTGGAATGATGACCAAATTTTGTGGAGAAGTACCACCCTGAGCAAGCTGAAACAAGCCATCTTTTCAACAAGTTCAGTGACAGGGAAAAAATGTCCATTTTAGGGAAATCTTAAAGAGGCACAAGAAACAGAGGACTGTGGACAGTTATTTTTGTAGATGGGGTCAAGTGACTCTCAAAATGGTCCTAGTGGGATTAAAAGACAGAATAGAAGTAACCCATAGAGGGCTTTACCTGAAGTCCTCATGGAGGGGATTCTCCTTCCAAACACTAATCCCCAAATCCCTCACTCCTCCTCAACTTCCAGATGCCATCACCAATCTTCAGTAAAGGTCAGTAAAATATTATTTTATATGTTGATTTATATTTTTTTAATACATAATTGAACACTATATTTGTTGTGTGTATGTAAAACCCATAATTAATCTCATAAAATATATTTTTTTGTGAATATTTTTGGGTTTCTGGAACGGATTAATTGTATTTCATTTATTCTTAAAGGGAAAAAATTGCTTCACTTTTTAAACGTCAAATTTCGAGCTAACTCCTGGAACGGAAATTAAAATTCGAATTTGAGGTTCCACTGTATTAACAATATTTAGCTAAATTATTAGATTAACTGGAAATATTTTCTTCAGAAATAACAAGATTTGTATGACCTTGTTCATTACTCTTCATAACATGAAGTTTGCCAGACCAGCAGCGTCTTCCCTAATATGACCAGTATTTCACACCAGTAAGGAACTTGTCAGCTTGGAGAAGTGACTGAGGAAGGTCAGCATCCAGTGTCTCGGGTAGAAATGACGCATTTATAAAGCCAATTAATCCTATGCCAGAGATGATACTCACGACAACCATCTAAGCGTGTCAGCGTGCCTCGTTGTGCTCCGGGTTATCTCGTGTTTTCACGGTCGCTCTTACGTGCTAGAACTTTAATTTGTGTCATCAATCCTATACGATACATCCCTCTAGCGCCTGGAACCAATCTTGGGCGGAAAACATTATATACTGAGTCAAAAAAGGAGAATTAGTGTGCACTACCTAGCAGAGTTTACTGCCAGAGGGGAATCATAGGCCTGTGTCCTGTGTGGAAAAAAATAATAATAATTGAACTTTTCGTGTCAGAGGAAAGAAAGTCTCCCTGATAACATTGAGTATACATAGTGTATAGTGTATACTACAGTGGCTCCCTAGTATATTGATGATAAAGGCTAAAGTGTCATTTGAAAACAGGTGAATTTGTAAATGAAGTGATAAGCCTATAGAGGCAGGTGCCAGAAGTCGCCAGAAACTTACCACAGGTCAGCTGTTTTTAATAATCTTCCTGGCTTGCTAGTGTACTCGCATATAATCTAGTGATACCAGTGAATAGCAGAATACAGTGTTGTAGTAGCAACTAACCAGTATTATAATGGTACTTAGTGGAGTGGAGTGACTTTCATTAGTTTCTTTTTCTTGAAATACGAGACGTTACTGTGAATTTCATATAACCTGTAGTTACCAGCGGTCGCAATATACACAACGAGAAGCAATTATTACTACAGAAAAAGCGTCCTTCCTCCAAAATTTGCACCAGTCAACTATAGTGATAATATAGCATTTATTGTGGTGGAGACGGAAAAAAAAAAAAATAGAAAAGCCAGATACAGCGATTGATAAACAAGGAGGTCGACCGTTCGTCATTGTAGGAGCTGCCAGATATCACCGGCTCTTCAACACGCAAGTTATACTTTTGTATCAGTCAAATCACATATTACTCGGTAGATAATTTCCAGTAAATCCTTCATGTGTTAGCTCAAATCACCGACCAGTATGTTTTAAATAAGTGACCCACTGATCAGAGCAGATCGACTGGTCCCAACCCTTGACTGGTCCGAACCCTTGACTGGTCCGAACCCGGGACTGTTTCAAAACAGTTTCGTTGGACAATAAAGCAGACTGTAAACGGATGGGGTTTGAGCGCCCTATAAACACAAACATTAAAAATCAGGAACGTGACGGTAAGCTGTCAAATATACAAAAGAGTTAGAAACAGAAATACAAATAGCTAGAGCTTCATTTAAGGTTATTAATATAATATTCAAGAGGTTGCTAGTAGAATTGCAGTAAATCAACCATTCAAATCATTATGAAGCTGTGTGTAGTCTGTGGTCAGTCAAACAAACGGGCTTCCACATGGATAAATTGTCATTTTTGTGGAAATTGGTGTCACGCCCCTGTGCAGATATCCCAGAACTAGCTACAAGCAGTATTAAAACAGAGAAGTGTTTTTGGGTATGCCCAAATGAGGAAAATCTGTGGACTAAAATCACAAGGTATTAAAAGAGGACAACATCAAAGCTGCTTTCATAGAAAACCTGGAAGCTTTCTACATCAGATGGAAACATAAAAAGTCTGGGCTGAATGGTACTGCCCTTGATACTGGCCATGTAGTCACAAACTGTAAGGCTGGAGGTGATGTCCTGGTAGTCAGTAAATGTGGGGCTGATAGTGCTGTCCTGGGAGACAGTAATGGTGAAGCTGGAGGTGCTGTCCTGGGAGACAGAAATGGTGAAGCTGGAGATACTGTCCTGGGAGACAGTAATGGTGAAGCTGGAGATTTTGTCCAGGTAGTCGGGAATTATACGCAGGAAGGAATACATATAAATGACCTCATAGGGGACAGGAGCCATAGTAGGGAAACAAGTGTAGTCAAAGATAAGATAAAACCAATATTGCAAACTAAAATACCGCAGGAAATAGCAAACAAGAGGACTCCAATATCAATAGTGAGGATAAATTACCAAAAACAACTGGTGGGAGCTCCATTGTTGGTGCTAGGGAGGATAGAAGTAAGACAGGGAAACATGCACCAACAGGGAATACAGTCACAGAAACCCAAGGCAAGCGAAACCAAGCCTGTGCACATACTATGCACTTGGTATCTGCTGGCATGGAAATCTGGAAAAACAGATGGGACATGCAACTATGACCACCCTAGAAAATGCCATGCCCATATGACACAGGAAAATGCAAACTCCCTTCCTGTAAGCTTTTTCACCCTGAAATGTGTACCTCTTCAGTACAGGAAAGACTGTGCTATAACTTAAATTGCCAGGCATACCATCTAAAGGGGACAAAAAGATACAAACATCCAGGCCATGGGAAAACCTGGGTAACCACAGCCACTCAAGAGGGAGAGTTTTTTAGTGCCAGGAAGGAAAAAAAACTGGCAGGAAATGGCAGAAATCGTACACCAAATCCAGTCATTCCTGGAGTGGAACCACAGTCGATGGCCTCCACTCCAAACCAACAGATACAATACTAATGCCAAAAAAAAATCCCCCCCAGTACCAACAATACCACCAGTCCGATAACATTCTTCTTTGCAAATATACAGGGTCTAAAGCCAGCAACAAACAACAAAATACCTTTTATCCGTGGACTGCTTGCAGAGGCAAAAGCAATGTTCGCGGGCTTTCACTGAGACCCAACAAAAGGATCACTTGGACAACGAAATATGGATCCCAGGTTACAACCTATACAGATGTGACAGAGTGAACAGGCAAAAGGGGGGGGTTGGCCTGTACATTGCAGAGTCACTTGTTTGCACAGAACTGCTTAATGCCTCAAATGACGTAGTGGAAGTTTTAGCAGTAAAGGTCGAGAACCAAAACCTAGTCATTGTGGTAGTCTACAAGCCTCCGGATGCAACATCCCAGCAATTCCAGGAACAGCTGTTAAAAATTGACCACTGTCTGGAAAATCTTCCAGCTCCTGCACCCAACATCTTGCTCCGGGGGGATTTCAACTTAAGGCACCTAAAATGGACGAATATAGCAAATAATATTGTTGCAGTAATAACACCAGGAGGCAGCTCTGATGAAAACTCACACTCACACGAGCTTTTAAATCTCTGCACGAAATTCAATTTAAACCAGCAAATAATAGAGCCTACTAGACTGGAGAATACACTAGACCTCATCTTCACTAACAATGATGATCTGATAAGAAATGTCACCATATCAAAAACAATATACTCAGATCACAACATAATTGAGGTTCAGACATGTATGCGTGGAGCCCCAGACCGACAAAATGAACTAGTCACGAGGGAGCATTCACCAAATTCAACTTCAATAACAAAAACATAAAGTGGGACCAAGTAAACCAAGTCCTAACCGATATAAGCTGGGAAGATATACTAAGCAACACAGACCCAAACTTATGCCTAGAACAGATTAACTCGGTGGCACTCGATGTATGCACAAGGCTTATTCCTCTAAGAAAAAGGAGGAGTAGATGTAAAATAGAAAGAGACAGCGCTCCCTTTACAGGCGACGGAAAAGAATAACAGAGCGGCTAAAAGAGGTCAATATATCTGAAATGCGCAGGGAGACACTGGTCAGAGAAATAGCAAGCATCGAACTTAAGCTAAAAGAATCCTTTAGGAGTCAGGAATCGCGGAAGAACTAAAAGCCATAAATGAAATCGAAAGAAACCCAAAGTATTTCTTCTCCTATGCCAAATCAAAATCGAGAACAACGTCCAGTATTGGGCCCCTACTTAAACAAGATGGGTCCTACACAGATGACAGCAAGGAAATGAGTGATCTACTCAAGTCCCAATATGACTCAGTTTTTAGCAAGCCGCTAACCAGACTGAGAGTCGAAGATCAAAATGAATTTTTTATGAGAGAGCCTCAAAATTTGATTAACAAGCCTATCCGATGTTATCCTGACGCCAAATGACTTCGAACAGGCGATAAATGACATGCCCATGCACTCTGCCCCAGGGCCAGACTCATGGAACTCTGTGTTCATCAAAAACTGCAAGAAGCCCCTATCACGAGCCTTTTCCATCCTATGGAGAGGGAGCATGGACACGGGGGTCGTCCCTCAGTTACTAAAAACAACAGACATAGCCCCACTCCACAAAGGGGGCAGTAAAGCAACAGCAAAGAACTACAGACCAATAGCACTAACATCCCATATCATAAAAATCTTTGAAAGGGTCCTAAGAAGCAAGATCACCACCCATCTAGAAACCCATCAGTTACACAACCCAGGGCAACATGGGTTTAGAACAGGTCGCTCCTGTCTGTCTCAACTACTGGATCACTACGACAAGGTCCTAAATGCACTAGAAGACAAAAAGAATGCAGATGTAATATATACAGACTTTGCAAAAGCCTTCGACAAGTGTGACCATGGCGTAATAGCGCACAAATGCGCGCTAAAGGAATAACAGGAAAAGTCGGTCGATGGATCTATAATTTCCTCACTAACAGAACACAGAGAGTAGTCGACAACAGAGTAAAGTCCGAGGCAGCTACGGTGAAAAGCTCTGTTCCACAAGGCACAGTACTAGCTCCTATCTTGTTCCTCATCCTCATATCCGACATAGACAAGGATGTCAGACACAGCACCGTGTCTTCCTTTGCAGATGACACCCGAATCTGCATGACAGTGGTCTTCCATTGCAGACACTGCAAGGCTCCAGCGGACATCAACAAATCTTTCAGTGGGCTGCAGAAAACAATATGAAGTTCAACGATGAGAAATTTCAATTACTCAGATATGGTAAACATGAGGAAATTAATCTTCATCAGAGTACAAAACAAATTCTGGCCACAAAAAAGAGCGAAACACCAACGTCAAAGACCTGGAGTGATTATGTCGGAGGATCTCACCTTCAAGGACCAAACATTGTTCAATCGCATCTGCTAGAAAAATGACAGGAGGGAAATAAGGGAGAACCTTCAAAACTAGGGGGGCCCCAAGCCCATGATGACACTCTTCAGGTCACTTGTTCTATCTAGGCTGGAATATTTGCTGCACTCTAACAGCACCATTCAAGGCAGGTAAAATTTTGCCGACCTAGAAAATGTACAGAGAACTTTCACGGCGCGCATAACGGAGATAAAACACCTCAATTACTGGGAGCGTTTTGGGGTTTCTAAACCTGTTTCCCTGGAACGCAGGAGGGAGAGATACATGATTATATACACCTGGAAAATCCTAGAGGGACTAGTACCGAACTTGCACACTAAATCCACTCACTACGAAAGCAAAAGACTTGGCAGACGATGCACCATCCCCCAATGAAAAGCAGGGGGGTCACAGCCGTTAAGAGACCATTCAATAAGTGTCAGGGGCCCGAAACTGTTCAACTGCCTCCCAGCACACATAAGAGGGATTACCAACAGACCCCTGGCAGTCTTCAAGCTGCCACTGGACAAGCACCTAAAGTCAGTTCCTGATCAGCCGGCTGTGGCTCTACGTTGGTTTGCGTGCATCCAGCAGCAACAGCCTGGTTGATCAGGCGCTGATCCACCAGGAGGGCCCGGTCACAGACCGGGCCGCGGGGGCGTTGACCCCCGAAACTCTCTCCAGGTAAACTCCAGGTAAAAGGTAGATTGTTCCAGTACACATGCTGAAACAATGACAAAGATTATAATGAAAGGTACGTTGTTCCAGTACACATGCTGAAACAATGACAAAGATTATAATGAAGGGTACGTTGTTCCAGTACACATGCTGAAACAATGACAAAGATTATAATGAAGGGTAGACTGTTCCAGTACACATGCTGAAACAATGACAAAGATTATAATGAAGGGTAGGTTTTTTCCAGAACACATTTTGAAAAAATGACAAAGATTATAATGAAGGTAGAAAGTTCCAGTACACATGCTGAAACAATGACAAAGATTATAATGAAGGGTGACTGTTCCAGTACACATGCTGAAACAATGGGCAAAAAATTATAATGAAGGGTAGACTGTTCCAGTACACATGCTGAAACAATGACAAAGATTATAATGAAGGGTATTTTGTTCCAGTACACATGCTGAAACAATGACAAAGATTTAATGAAGGGTTTTGTTGTTCCAGTAAAACATGCTGAAACAATGACAAAGATTATAATGAAGGGTAGGTTTTTTCCAGTACACATGCTGAAACAATGACAAAGATAAAAATGAAGGGGAGGTTGTTCCAGAACACATGCTGAAACAATGACAAAGATTATAATGAAGGGTAGTTTTCCAGTACACATTCTGAAACAATGACAAAGATTAAATGAAGGTAAAGTTGTTCCAGTACACATGCTGAAACAATGACAAAGATTATAATGAAGGGTAGACTGTTCCAGTACACATGCTGAAACAATGACAAAGATTATAATGAAGGGTAGGTTGTTCCAGTACACATGCTGAAACAATGACAAAGATTATAATGAAGGTAGGTTGTTTCCAAACACATTCTGAAACAATGACAAAGATTATAATGAAGGGGAGACTGTTCCAGTATACATGCTGAAACAATGACAAAGATTAAATGAAGGGTAACTGTTCCCGTACACATGCTGAAACAATGACAAAATTATAATGAAGGGTAAAACTGTTCCAGTACACATGCTGAAACAATGACAAAGATTATAATGAAGGGTAGGTTGTTCCAGTACACATGCTGAAACAATGAAAAAGATTATAATGAAGGGTAGGTTGTTCCAGAACACATGCTGAAACAATGACAAAGATTATAATGAAGGTAGACTGTTTTCCCGTACACATGCTGAAACAATGACAAAGATTATAATGAAGGGGAGACTGTTCCAGTACACACTGAAACAATATATACAATGATCATTGCATGCTTGCTATATATTATCAAGTACACGAAATGTAAAAGTAGAGGAATATCTGCTTTGTAGAGCAGTACCTTGTATACTGTGTTGTAGAACAGTACCTTGTATACTGCGTTGTAGAACAGTACCTTGTATACTGTGTTGTAGAACAGTACCTTGTATACTGTGTTGTAGAACAGTACCTTGTATACTGTGTTGTAAACAGTACCTTGGGATACTGTGTTGTAGAACAGTTTCCTTGTATACTGTGTTGTAGAACATACCTTGTATACGGGGTTGTAGAACAGTACCTTGTATACGTGTTGTAGAACAGACCTTGTATACTGTGTTGTAGAACAGTACCTTGTATACGTGTTGTAGAACAGTACATTGTATACTGTGTTGTAGAACGAATTTGTATACTGTGTTTTTAGAACAGTACCTTGTATACTGTGTTGAGAACAGTCATTGTATACTGTGTTGTAGAACAGTACCTTGTATACTGTGTTGTAGAACAGTACCTTGTATACTGTGTTGTAGAACAGTACCTTGTATACTGTGTTGTAGAACAGTACCTTGTATACTGTGTTGTAGAACAGTACCTTGTATACTGTGTTGTAGAACAGTACCTTGTATACTGTGTTGTAGAACAGTACCTTGTATACTGTGTTGTAGAACAGTAAACCCTTTTTACTGTGTTGTAGAACAGTACCTTTAAATGTGTGGGAGAACAGTACCTTGTATACTGGTTGTAGAACAGTACCTTGATACTGTGTTGTAAACAATACCTTGTAACTGTGTTTTAAACAGTACCTTGTATACTGTGTTGTAGAACAGTACCTTTATACTGTTTTTAGAACAGTACCTTGTATACTGTGTTGTAGAAAGTACCTTTTATACTGTTTGTAGAAAAGTACCTTGTATACTGTTTGTAGAACAGTACCTTGTATACTCGCTGAGAACAGTACCTTGTATACTGTGTTGTAGAACATACCTTGATACTGTGTTGTAGAAAGTACCTTGTATAACGTGTTGTAAAAACAGTACCTTTATACTGTGTTGTAGAACATACCTTGTATACTGTGTTTTTAGAACAGAAACCCTTTTATACTCGTTTGAGAACAGAAACCCTTTTATACTGCGTTTTTAGAACAGTACCTTGTATACTGTGTTGTAGAACAGTACCTTGTATTGGTTGTAGAGCAGACCTTGTATACTTGTTGTAGAACAGTACCTTGTATACTGTGTTGTAGACAGTACTTTGTTACTACGTTGTAGAACAGTACTTGTTTACTGCGTTGTAGAACAGTACATTGTATACTGTTTGTAGAACAGTAAACCTTTTATACTGTGTTGTAGAACATACCTTTAACTTTAAAAGTACCTTGTATACTGTGTTTATGAACAGTACCTTTTATACTGGTTGTAGAAAAGTACCTTGTATATTGTTTGTAGAACAGTACCTTGTAACTGGTTGTAGAACAGTACCTTGTATACTCGTTTTAGAACAGTACCTTTTATACTGTTTGTAGAACAGTACCTTGTATACTACTTGTTGACAGTACCTTGTATACGTGTTGTAAACATACCTTGTATACTGTGTTTTAGAACAGTACCTTGTAACTGTGTTGTAGAACAGTACCTTGTATACTGTGTTGTAGAACAGTACCCCTTGTATACTGTGTTGTTAGAACAGTACCCTTTTATACTGTGTTGTAAACATACCTGTAACTGTTGAAACAGTCCTTTTAACCTTTTTTGACATACCGTTTT
>NW_026509080.1:5000-13334 GCF_026875155.1 Cherax quadricarinatus
CTATTAACCACCCTATTAACCACCTTATTAAAACCCCCTTACTTACCACCCTATTAACCACCCTAGTAACCACCCTATTAACCCCCTTATTACCACCCATTAACCCCCTATTAACCACCCTATTAACCACCCTATTAACCACCCCCATTAACCACCTTACTTACCACCCTATTTTAAACCCCCCTATTAACCACCTACCACCCTATTAAACCACCCTATAACCACCCTATTAACCACCCTATTAACCACCCCATTAACCACCCTATTAACTACCCTATTAACCACCCTATTAACTGCCCTATTAACCACCCTATTAACCACCCTATTAACCACCCTATTAACCACCCTATTAACCACCCCATTAACAACCCCATTAACCACCCTATTAACTACCCTATTAAACCCTCCTAAATTTAAACCCCTATTAACTGCCCTATTAACCACCCTATTAACCACCCATTAACCACTTTACCACCCTATTAACCACCCTATTAACACCCTATTAACCGCCCTATTAACCGCCCTATTAACCACCCTATTAACCACCCTATTAAACCACCATTAACCACCCTATTAACCACCCTATTAAACCCCCCTATTAACCGCCCTATTAACCACCCTATTAACCCCCCTATTTTAAACCACCCTATTAACCACCCTATTAACCACCCTATTAACCGCCCTATTAACCACCCTATTAACCACCCTATTAACCACCCTATTAACCACCCTATTAACCACCCTATTAACCACCCTATTAACCACCCTATTAACCGCCCTATTAACCACCCTATTAACCACCCATTAACCACCCATTAAACCACCCTATTAACCCCCCTATTAAAACCCCCATATTAACCACCCTATTAACCACCCATTAACCACCCTATATAAACCACCATATTAACCACCCTATTTTAAACCCCCATATTAACCACCCTATTAACCACCCTATTAACGCCCTATTAACCGCCCTATTTAAACCCCCCTATTAACCACCCTATTAACCACCCTATTAACCACCCTATTAACCACCAAAATTTAACCACCCTATTAACCACCTTATTAACCGCTCTATTAACCACCCTATTAACCACCCTATTAAACCGCCCTATTAAACCACCCTATTAACCACCCTATTAACCACCCTATTAAAACCACCTTATTAACCCCCTCTATTTAAACCAAACCCCATTAACCACCCTAATTTAAACCCCCCTATTTAAACCCCCCTATTAACCACCCCATTAACCACCCTATTAACCACCCTATTAACCCCCCCCATAACCACCCTATTAACCACCATATTAACCACCCTATTAACCACCCTATTAACCACCCTATTAACCACCATATTAACCACCCTATTAACCACCCTATTAACCGCCCTATTAACCACCCTATTAACCACCCTATTTAAACCCCCTATTAACCACCCTATTAACCACCATATTAACCACCCTATTAACCACCTTATTAACCGCTCTATTAACCACCCTATTAACCACCCTATTAACCGCCCTATTAACCACCCTATTAACCACCCTATTAACCACCCTATTAACCACCCTATTAACCACCCTATTAACCACCTTATTAACCGCTCTATTAACCACCTATTAACCACCCATTAACCGCCCTATTAAAACCCCCCTTAACCACCCTATTAACCACCCTATTACCACCCTATTAACCGCCCTATTAACCACCCTATTAACCACCAATAAATTAACCACCCTATTAACCACCCTATTAACCACCCTATTAACCACCCTATTAACCACCCTATTAACCGCCTATTAACCACCCTAATTTAACCACCCTATTAACCACCCTATTAACCACCCTATTAACCACCCTATTAACCACCTTATTAACCGCTCTATTAACCACCCTATTAACCACCCTATTAACCACCATATTAACCACCCTATTAACCACCCTATTAACCACCCTATTAACCACCATATTAACCACCTTTTTAAACCACCTATTAACCGCCCTATTAACACCCAAATTTAAACCCCCTATTAACCACCTATTAAAACCTATTAAAAACCCCCCAAAATTTTAAACCCCCATATTAACCACCCTATTAACCACCATATTAACCACCCTATTAACCACCCTATTAAACCGCCCCTATTAAAACCCCCCTATTAACCACCCTATTAACCACCCTATTAACCACCCTATTAACCCACCCTATTAACCACCTATTAACCACCCTATTAACCCTCTATTAAAACAATAACAGCGAAATTAAACCCAATTAATTTGAAGCAGCTTTAAGGGTATTTAGAGGGTTTAATTGCTGGTAAATAGCGCCGAAATTTATGCAAAAAATTTTGCGAATATATTTTACGGAAGTGGCCCCTAAAACTGGTGCTAATGAGACTATCAGTTATAACGGCCCCACAGCAACACAAACCTGAAATAGGGACCCCAAATTTGCGCTGATTAACGCGGAAATGGGCGGGTAGTTGGAGGGGAGGGGAGAGAGGGAGGGGGCGAGGGAGGGGGAGAGGGAGGGGGAGAAGAAGGGGAGAGGGAGGGGAGAGGGAGGGGCTGGGACGGGAATTTAAAATATATATATAAAATAATATAATATATATATATATATTATATATATATAAAATATAAAAATATATATCTATAATATAATATATATGAGAGAGAGAGAGAGAGAAGAGAAAAGAGAGAGAGAGGAAGAGAGAAGAGGAGAGAGAGAGAGGAGGAGAGAGAGGGGAGAGAGGAGAGAGAGAGGGGAGAGAGAGGAGAGAGGAGAGAGAGGAGAGAGAGAGAGAGGAAGAGAGAGAGAGAGGTGATGTAACAGCGGGAAGTAACGTTCCTCAAGTTCCTTCAATAACTTCCTAAGAACAAAAGGGAACTTTGAAAAAATCACTACAATAGATCACTACAAAAACACTACTACAAAAATCACTACAAAAATCACTACAAAATTCACTACAAAAATCACTACAAAAATCCTTACAAAAATCATTACAAAAATCACTACAAAATCATTCACTACAAAAATCATACAAAAATCACTAAAAAAAAAATCACTCAAAACAAAAATCACTACAAAATCACTACAAAAAATCACTCACAAAAACATCCCCTACAAAAATCACTACAAAAATCACTACAAAAATTCACTACCAAAAATCACTACAAAATCACTACAAAAAAATCACTACAAAAATCCCTTTCCCAAAATCCTACAAAAATCACTACAAAAATCACTACAAAAATCACTACAAAAATCACTACAAAAATCATTACAAAAATCACCCACAAAAATCACTACAAAATCATTTCAAAAAAATCTACACCCCAAAAAACACTACAAAATCACTACAAAAAAACACTCAAAAATAACATTACCAAAATACATACAAAATCACTACAAAAATCACTACAAAATCAAAACATACAAAAAACACTACAAAAATCACTAACAAAATCACCACAAAAAATCACTAAAAAATCACTACAAAAAAACAAATAACAAAAAATCACTACAAAAATCATTACAAAAATCACTACAAAAATCACTACAAAATCACTACAAAAATCACTACAAAATCACTACCAAAATCATTTCAAAAATCACTAAAAAAAAATCACCACAAAAATCATTTCAAAAATCCCTACAAAAAATCACTACAAAAATCACTACAAAAATCACTACAAAAATCACTACAAAAATCAATACAAAAATCACTACAAAATATCACACAAAATCACTACAAAACTCACACAAGTCAGTACAAAACATCACTACAAAAATCACTACAAAAATCACTACAAAAATCAACAAATCACTACAAACTTCACTATAAAAAGTCACTACATAAATCACTACAAAAATCACTACAAAAATCACTACAAAAATCACTACAAAAATCAACAAATCACTACAAACTTCACTACAAAAATCACTACATAAATCACTACACAAATCACTACACACATCACTACAAAAATCACTACATAAATCACTCCAAAAATCACTACAGAAATCACTCCAAAAATCACTACAAAAATCACTACATAAATCACTACAAAAATCACTACATAAATCACTACACAAATCACTAACAAAAATCAAATCACTACACACATCACTACAAAAATCACTACATAAATCACTACAAAAATCACTACATAAATCACTACACAAATCACTACAAAAATCAACAAATCACTACACACATCACTACAAAAATCACTACATAAATCACTACAAAAATCACTTCATAAATCAAGCCCAAATTCTTGACTTGCACAAATCATCGGAGGCGGGAATTATACCCACTACATCTGTGGGAGACAAAAATCTCTCAACAAATCAACCCAACAATTCCACAATTCCGTTGAAACAAAAATCAACAAAAGTCTTAAACAATAGCGGCCAAAAATGCTGAATAAAAAAATGGAATTGAAATTCCGAGTTTTTTCCTGCGAGCGATTTGTGTTCACCTCAGTCAGGGCCACCGGTAAAACACCGGTAAAACACCGGTAAAACACCGGTTAAAACACCGGTAAAACATCGGTTAAAACAACAGTAAAGCGTATGTGAAACACCGGTAAAACGTACGTGAAACACTGGTAAAACACCGGTTAAAACACCGGTAAAACACCGGTTAAAACACCGGTAAAAAACCGGTAAAACACCGGTAAAACACCGGTTAAAACAACAGTAAACCGTATGTGAAACACCGGTAAAACGTACGTGAAACACCGGTAAAACACCGATTAAAGCACCGGTAAAACACCGGTTAAAACACCGGTAAAACACCGGTTAAAACACCGGTAAAACACCGGTAAAACACCGGTTAAAACACGAGTAAAACGTACGTGAAGCACCGGTAAAACACCGGTAAAACACCGGTAAAACACCGGTTAAAACACCGGTTAAAACACCGGTTAAAACACCGGTAGACATACGTGAAACACCGGTAAAACCCCGGGTTTTAAACACCGGAAAAAACACCGGGTTAAAACACCGGTAAAACACCGGTTAAAGCACCGGTAAAACACCGGTTAAAACACCGTTAAAACGTACGTGAAACACCGGTAAAACACCGGTTAAAACACCGGTAAAACGTACGTGAAACACCGGTAAAACACCGGTTAAAACACCGGTTTAAAAACGTACGTAAAAACACCGGTAAAACACCGGTTAAAAACACCGGAAAAAACGTACGTGAAAGACCGGTAAAACACCGGTTAAAACACAGGTTAAAACACCGGTAAAACGTACGTGAAACACCGGTAAAACATTGGTAAAACACCGGTGAAACACTGATAAAACACAGGTAAGCATAACCTACAGGTAAAACCCAGGTTAAAACACACATAAAACACAGGTAAAACACCATAAAACACAGGTAAAAACACATAAAAACACAGGTAAACACACAAAAAAACCGGGTAAAAACACATAAAACACAGGAAAAACACAGGTTAACCCACAAAAAAACCCCAGCCATCTCCATCACCTCCATCATCATCCCCAACATCCCCCTCTCTCTTCTTCCCTCCCCCTTCCTCCCCTCCACCCTTCCTCCCCCTTCCTCCCTCCCCCCCCTCTTCCCTCCCTCCCCATAATCTCCCCAACGCAGGGGAGTCGTGGTTTGCCCGCTATATCGAGGTATGTAGTGGAGGCCAGACATAGATGGTGGACTACCTAGGGTGATAGAATGGACGCGATGATCTATCCTGTGGCGATAGACATGGTAGCTAGAGGGAGGGGGGACCTATCCTATGGTGATAGACTTGCTAGCTAGATGGAGGGAGGACCTATCCTATGGTGATAGACTTGCTAACTAGAGGGAGGGAGGACCTATCCTATGGTGATAGACTTGCTAGCTAGAAGGAGGGAGGACCTATCCTATGGTGATAGACTTGCTAGCTAGATGGAGGGAGAACCTATCCTATGGTGATAGACTTGCTAGCTAGAAGGGGGGAGGACCTATCCTATGGTGATAGACTTGCTAGCTAGATGAGGGAGGACCTATCCCGTGGTGATAGACTTGCTAGCTAGAAAAGGGGGGAGGGCCTATCCTATTGGGGATAGATTTGCTAGCTAGAGGGAGGAGAACCTCCCTCCTGCTTAGATGATGGACCCTCAGATTTTAATGTGATGGAGGGAGGAAGAGTAACGCCATCACAGCAATTAGAGAAAGTGAAAGAGAGAAAGAGAGAAAAAAGAAAGAAAAAGAAAGAGAGAAAGTGAAAGGGAGAAAGAGAGAAAAGGAAAAGAAAGAGGGGAAAATGAAAGAGAGATAGAAAAAGAGAAAGAAAAAGAAAAGAACGTGAGAGAAAAAAGAGAGATAGAAAAAGAAAGAGAGAAAAATGAAAGAGAGAAAGAGAGAAAAAGAGAGAAAGAAAGAGAGAAAGTGAAAGAGAGAAAAAGAGAGAAAGATAAAGAAATAAAGAGAAAAAGAGGGGAAAGAAAAAGAAAGAGAGAAAGAGAAAGAGTCTATAATAACGTTTTCACAGGAGCCAAAAAAGAGGCAAAAAAAGAAAATAGAGAATTAAAAAGGAATAAAGATAATTTTTGCGGGGAGGGGAAAGAGAGGAAGAAATAAAGAGAGAATTAACGAAGAGGGGAAGTGGAGGAAGGTAAATAAAGGGTGGAAGAGGAGGGTAAATAAGGCTGATAAAAAAAACAAAGTAAATAGTGTCTAGAAATTCAATAAAGATGGGAAGCAAAGGAGAAAGTTGAAGGGAAAGTACAGAAGTACAGGAGAAAGTACAGGAGAAAGTTTAGGAGAAAGTACAGGAGAAAGTATAGGAGAAAGTACAAAGAAAGTATAGAAGAAAGTACAGGAGAAAGTACAAGGAAAGTATGGGAGAAAGTGCAGGAGAAAGTACAAGGAAAGTATAGGAGAAAGTACAGGAGAAAGTATAGGAGAAAGTGCAGGAGAAAGTTTAGGCGAAAGTACAGGGGAAAGTACAGGAAAAAATACAAGAGAAAGTGCAGGAGAAAGTATAGAAGTACAGGAGAAAGTATAGGAGAAAGTACAGGAGAAAGTACAGGAGAAAGTACAAGGAAAGTATAGAAGAAAGTACAAGGAAAGTACAAAGAGAGTATATGAGAAAGTGCAGGAGAAAGTATAGGAGAAAGTACAGGAGAAAGTATAGGAGAAAGTACAGGAGAAAGTACGGGAGAAAGTATAGGAGAAAGTACAGGAGAAAGTACAAGGGAAGTATAGGAGAAAGTACAAGGAAAGTATATGAGAAAGTATAGGAGAAAGTACAGAAGAAAGTACAGGAGAAAGTACAGGAGAAAGTATAGTAAAAAGTACAGGAGAAAGTACAGGAGAAACTACAAGGAAATCATAGGAGAAAGTACAGGAGAAAGTATAGGAGAAAGTACAGGAGAAAGTACAGAAGAAAGTACAGGAGAAAGTACAAGGAAAGTATAGGAGAAAGTACAAAGTACAAGGAAAGTATAGGAGAAAGTACAGGAGAAAGTATTGGGGAAGTACAGGAGAAAATAATGGGGAAAGTACCGGAGAAAGTACAGAGAAAGTACAGGAGAAAGTACTAGAGAAATTACATGGGGAAGTACTACTACCCTTCCCTCTCCCCCTCTCCCATGCCCCTCTCCCCCCTCTCCCCCTCTCCCATGCCCCTCTCCCCCCTTCCCATCCCCCTCTCCCCCTCTCCCATGCCCCTCTCCCCCCCTCTCCCATCCCCCTCTCCCCCTCTCCCCTTTCCCCTCTCCCCCCTCTCCCCTCCCCCTCTCCCCTCTCCATGCCCCTCTCCCCCCCTCCCCCCTCCCTCTCTCCTCTCCCTCTCTCCTCTCCCTCTCTCCCCTCCCCTCTCTTCCCCTCCCCCTCTCCCCTCCCCCTCTCCCCTCCCCCTATATATAAAATTTGAAGAATAAGATTGAGTGATCAACTTTGCTTCCCAGATTTTCCCCCTCCCTCTCTCCCCCTCTCTCTCTCCCCCTCCCCTCTTCTCCCCTCACTCACACTTCCCTCATCCTCCCCCTCCCTCCCTCTCTCCCCCCGTCCCCTTCGAGCCATCAAAGGCATTGGGGGGGTTTCCGCCGTAACAAAATTAACCTGGATGATTCAAAAGGGGGGGGAAGAGAGAGGAGGGGGAGGAGGAGGGGAGAGGAGGTGGAGAGGGGAGAGAAGGGCGACCATTACCTGTCCTCTCTCTCTCTCTCTCTCTCTCTCTCTCTCCCTCAGTAAAGGGAAAAATAAAGTGTTTCACCACAAGACGGGCAGCCCAAAAGTTTTTTTTTTAAATAGGTTAAATCGACCAAAAAAAAATAAAAAATCTACAAACATTAACTCAATTAATCGA